>WOXC01012136.1:0-152867 GCA_011680675.1 Gymnobelideus leadbeateri | reverse complement strand
TGGTCTATAATTTTCTTTCTCTGTTTTATCTCTTCCTGATTTAGGAATCAGTACCATATTTGTGTCATAGAAAGAGTTTGGTAGGACTCCTTCTTCACTAATTTTCCCAAATAGTTTGTAGAGTATTGGAATCAATTGTTCTTTAAATGTTTGATAGAATTCACTAGTGAACCCATCTGGCCCTGGAGATTTTTTCCTAGGGAGTTCATTGATGGCTTGTTTGATTTCTTTTTCTGAGATGGGGTTATTTAGGTAATTCACTTCCTCTTCAGTTAATCTGGGCAATTTGTGATTTTGTAAATATTCATCCATTTCACTAAGATTGTCATATTTATGTGCATACAATTGGGAAAAATAATTCCTCATTATTTTTTTGATTTCCTCTTCATTGGAGGTAGATTCACCCTTTTTATTTTTGATACTCATAATTTGGTTTTCTTCTTTCTTTTTTTATCATATTGACTAAGGGTCTATCAATTTTGTTGATTTTTTCATAAAACCAGCTCTTGGTTTTATTTATTAATTCAATGGTTTTCTTAATTTCAATTTTATTAATCTCACCTTTGGTTTTCAGTATTTCTAATTTAGTACTAAATTGGGGATTTTCAATTTGTTCTTTTTCTAGCTTTTTCAATTGCATGTCCAATTCACTGACCTCCCTTCTCTCTGCTTTAATTAAGTATGCACTCAGGGATATAAAACTTCCCCTGAGAACTGCCTTTAGTGCATCCCACAAATTTTGGTATGTTGTTTCATTATTATCATTCTCTTGAATGAAATTATTGATTGTTTCTATAATTTCTTCTTTGACCCACCAATTTTTTAGGATTAAATTGTTTAATTTCCAATTAGTTTTTAGTCTATCTTTCCATGGCCCTTTATTGCATATAATTTTTATTGCATCATGATCTGAGAATGATGCGCTTAATATTTCTGCCTTTCTGCACTGGATTGTGAGGTTTTTATGCCCTAGTACATGGTCTATTTTTGAGTATGTACCATGCACTGCTGAGAAGAAAGTAAATTCCTTTTTATCCCCATTCAGTTTTCTCCAGAGATCCATCATATCTAGTCTCTCTAAGATTCTATTCACCTCCTTAACTTCTTTCTTGTTTATTTTGAGGTTAGATTTATCGAGTTCAGAGAGGGGGAGATTAAGGTCCCCCACTAGTATAGTTTTGCTATCTATTTCTTCCTCTAATTCCTTTAACTTCTCCTCTAGGAATTTGGATGCTATACCACTTGGTGCATATATATTAAGTAGTGATATTGCTTCATTCTCAATGGTGCCTTTTAGTAGGATATAGTTTCCTTCCTTATCTCTTTTAATTAGATCTATTTTTGCTTTTGCTTTATCTGAGATAAGTATTGCTACCCCTGCTTTTTTTACTTTAGCTGAGGCATAATAAATTTTACTCCAACCTTTTACCTTTACCCTGTGGGTATCCCTTTGTTTCAAATGTGTTTCTTGAAGACAGCATATTGTAGGATTATGGTTTTTAATCCATTCTGCTATCCGCCTCTGTTTTATGGGAGAGTTCATCCCATTCACATTCACAGTAATGATGACTATCTGTCTCTTCCCTTCCATCCTATTCCCTCCCCTGTTTATGTTTTTGTTTCTTCCTTCTCCCTTCCCCTCCTTGAAGTTTTCCCTTTTGACCACCCCTCCCTCAGTGTTCCCACCCAGTGACCCCCCTTCTTAACCTACCCTCTCCCCTTACTACTATTTCCCTCCCTTATAATCCCTCCCTTTAGTCTCCTCCTTTTCACCCCCCCCTTACCCTCCCACTATCTATAGGACACAACAAATTTTTATACTTATCAGAGTAAATTACTCCCCGTTTGATTCCAAACCAATGAGAGTAAATTTCAAACAATGCTCCTCTCCCTCCCTCCAATTCCTCTATTTAATGAATTTATGTGTCTATTCACGTTAGATTCTTAAACTTCACTGATTAATTTGATCCTTCTTTGAACCAGAACCAGTGAGAATAGTGTTTAAATGATGTTCCTCTCCCTCTTACTTTCCCTTCTTCTATAGTGTGTTTTGATGCCTCTTCAGATGGCATATTTTACCTTTTCCTAGCTCATCCTTTCCTTTTTCCCATTACAGTACCATTGATCCCCTTAATAGTCTTTTTTTTTTTTAGACTCCATGTTAGTGCATTCATACCCACACCCTCTAAGTATAACCCTTTTGCAGGTCATGATAATCATAGAGATTTCAAATATTGACAGTTATCAGCTCCACATATAGGGATGTGAACATTTTGCTCTTGTTGCATCCCAAGTAATGAGCTTGTGTTTGTGGGTGTGGGTATGTGCACTTCTGCATGTGTGAGTCTATGTTACCCTTGTTTACCTTTTTATGTTCTTCTGGAGTCTTGTAATTGGAGATCAAATTTTCCATTGAGCTCTGGCTTTTTCATTAGGAAAGTCTGGAAGTCCCTTACTTCATTAAACGTCCATCTCCTTGCCTGAAAGATTATGCTCAGTTTTGCCGGGTAGTTAATCCTTGGTTGTAGTCCTAGCTCTCTTGCCCTACGAAATATCAAATTCCAGTCCCTCCGCTCTTTTAATGTAGAAGCTGCTAGGTCCTGTGTGATCCTAACTGTAGTTCCTCGATATTTGAATTGTTTCTTTTTGGCTGCTTGTAGAATTTTTTCTTTAATCTTATAATTCTGGAATTTGGCTACTATATTTCTTGGAGTTTTCAGTTTGGGATCTCTTTCAGGAGGAGTCCGGTGAATTCTATCAATAGCTATTTTATCTTCTGATTCCAGGACCTCAGGACAGTTTTCTTTGACAATCTCTTGGAGGATGTTGTCTAGACTGCTTTTCTCATCATGGCTTTCTGGTAGACCAATAATTCTTAGGTTGTCTCTCCTGGATCTGTTCTCTAGGTCAGTTATTTTTCCAGTGAGATATTTTACATTTTCTTGCAATTTTTCGATCATCTTGTTTTTTTCGATTGACTCCTGCTGCATCATAGAGTTCTGAGTTTCAGTTTGGTTGTATCTAATTTTTAGTGAATTATGGTCTTCAATAAGTTTTTGAAGTTCCTTTTTTAGGGAGGTATTTTCTTTTTCCAAGTTGGTCATTGCCTCCCTGATTTGGTCTTTAAAATTTTTCTTAAGCTCCTCCAGGAATGCTATTTGGGCTTGAGACCAGATCATGTTTCCTTCTGTGGTCTCTGGTGTGGGCAGAGAGTCTATATTGTCCTGTGTGTTTTGTTGTTCTTGCCCTGCATAGTATGCTCGAATAGACTTTCTTGCCTTCCCCTTCTCCTTTTCAGCTTCCTTCCTTCCCATTGTGACTTCCTGTTTCTTAGTGTCTCAGGCTATGAGTTTGGGGCCTGATCCTTGACTTTGAATACCTCTGGGTGGCTAGTTTATGGCTAAGTCAGGGAAGTCAGTGAGGAATGTAGATGCGTAGGTGGGGATGAGTCTGACCACTTCAGATTTCTGCCTCTATACCCCTGGGCTATAAGTAGGCTTTTGTTGGTGAGGTGAGGTGGGGCTTGTTGGGTCCCCTCCCTCTCTTCTCTTTAGATTCCTGGCTGACTCAGTTACACCCTTTCTTGGAGATTCTCAAGCCTGAGGCTATTTCCATTAACTTGGGATTTCAGTCTGGGTGGGAGACTTATATTTGGGTTTTCTGCTTCATGAAGGAGGGATGGGAGGATCAGAGCAGCTAGAATTTATTTTGCCATTCCAGCCCCTGTATCATACAGGCAGGCAGTTTCTAAATTTCCAGGCTGGGGGCTGAATGCAGCCTGAGAAGCCACTCTCTCCACTGGGGGCCCGACTCTCCTACCTGGCTCCAATGATCCGTTCCCTCTGCGAGATGACTGCGATTCGTCCTTGGTAAGTCTGCAGGCTGGGGCTTTTTCTCTCTCTGGTGTAGTCTGCTTGCCTGCTCTTAGGTCTGAGCTGTGCAGACCCCACGCGCTCTGCGCTCGACCTGTGCGGGCACTCTGGGCAACCTCCTGTGCTGGATTCTGCCACACTCTGTCTTCCACTGGGCTTCGTCACTCTGGAATCTGCTCAGATTTACCCTTTTGGACTTAGTGACAGAGGAGCTCAGCGAGGTTACTGCTTCCCCTGCTCGTATTTTCATTTGGGGCTTTTGGTGCAGGATTTCTGACTTCACAGTCCTTCTCCTGTTCCATGCTTTGATCCTCTTTGCTACCAAAAATAGGAGTCTAATATTGAATTTTAAGTTTGTTTTGTTTCCTTTTCATGTTGCCACTCAATTACTTGGCTTTTGGGCTTGTTGCCACAGTAGGCCTCTGCCACTAGACAGGGGAGTTTCTGTCCCAAATGTTGGGGTCTTCTCAACTACCGGAGGTATTAGTTGAGTGTTCTCCCTGAAGCCCCTACACACTCTGGCAAGCTACACACACACCTCAAGACCTCTACCTCAGACTGCAATCCAGATCCAGGCAGGTTAAAGCAAGAGAAATTAACCCCCAAACTGATCATCAGATCTCCCTACAGTTTGCAGGCCAGGAGCTGAAGCTACAACTGAAGCTGCAAAATGGCGGCTGTGCTGGGGCTCTTCAGTGACTTCTCACCCCCAGGGGATGAAGCTGTCACACACCCAAATACTGGTCCCAAAATCTATAGGGCACTAACCTCTCACTTTTTCTTAGGCATCTATATGTTGGTAATTCTGGAAAAGCCACAGCTGCTGTTTTTTTGGAGTCCTTCCAGAAGGCTGCTGGTCCAGCTGCCCTGGGGCTAAACCACAACTCATGGGGTCCTGGGCTCTGCTCCCAGAGCACTGTGCTGGTCGCTCCATGCCAGGCTGCCAGGCTATCCTCCATGGGAGGTTAGCTTCTCTGTGTCGTTCTATGGGTGCTTAAGCTCCAGAGGTTGCTCAGATTCCCCTTTTACATAATTTTGAAGTGGTGTGGGCTGGAGTGCAATGGAAGCGATATTTCTACTCTTCCATGTTGGCTCTGCCCCTTGTCATGATTTTTTAAAGCTGGAAACTCCAAGCAGGAAGACATTTCTAAGAGAGTACCATATAGAGTTTCCAGGGAAACCAAATTTTACCTAGTTCTGACCAATTAGTCACTTGGACTTAAAATCTATCTTTAATCAAAATTGTCTTTAAGTGGAGGCCAAATACAAAAGAAATTTGGATCTCACTGAATCCATAGATCAAGTATAATGAAATTACTTGGAAGTAAATGTATTAGAATGATATTGGCCCCAACTTGCTTAAATGTTCACCAGATTGAGATCTTATAATCTTGGGTGAGGTGGGGTCCCAGTATTTTATAGCTATCACTGTAGATTGGAAGTGGAGAGAGAGGCAATATATAAAAGCTAGTTTTCCTCCTCTAGATAGGAAAAAAAATTCTTTAAAAAGAATCCCACCATCTATTAGGGTCTCTTTCACAGAAAAGAAACAAAACAGAGAGCTCACAACAATCTCCTTCCATTTACTTTGCATATATATATATATATATATATATATATATATATATATATATATATATATATACACATATATACAAAATGCTCATACAAAGTTCTTGGGCCAGGTGTGTATCCATTCCCAGCTGACCCATTTTCCATAGCTTCCAATCTGAAAGTTGTTTCTGGATAAAGTTCTTTAAGGGTGGGGCCATTTCTTTGTTGTCTTTATATCACTAGCACTGAGCAAGGCACCTAGAACCTTAGAGGTACTTTTAAATTCTTGTTGATTTATTTAAATATTTCTTTACCCACAAACACTTCGTCCTTTCTATATTTAAGAGATCAGGGATGGGGTGGCTAGGTGGCACAGTGAGTAGAGCGCCGGCCCAGGAGTCAGAAGGACCTGAGTTCGGATCTGGCCTCAGACACTTAACACACACAAACAAAAACCTAGTGGTATAACCTTGGGCAAGTTACTTAACCCCAATTGCCCTCCAAAAAAAAAAAAAGAGACTTAAAGGTCATCTAGTCTATTTGGGGCGGCTAGGTGGCGCAGTGAGTAAGAGTGCCGGCCTCGGCGTTGGGATGACCCGAGATCGAATCCGGCCTCAGAAAATGAGCACCCACACCCAAATAATGACTAGCCGTGTAACCTTGAGCAAGTTACTTAACCCCCATTGCTTTAAAAAAAAAAGAGAGATCAGGGATACAAAAGGCTTGTAGTATCTGTACCTCTTCCACACATACACATGTAGCAGTAATTTTTGAAGGGCTAAGGCAAAGTATATTTCTGTACAGGTCCTTTTGCAGTTGAGTTCATATCTTCTGATCCCATGCCATGTAGCACTTGGTTACATCTTTTAAAAAAATGGACCTCTGTTTCTACCTAAACAATACAACAATGTAAAGACTCAAAAATTTTAGGATTGAATGACATCTTATTCAATGAAGTAATCTCTTCTATAGTATCTCTGTCATCTTGGACCCTTCTTTTGTGATGAGTTAGATTCTTTGCAAGGCAGCCTTTTCATTCAATTTCTTTTTAAACATAAATTCTGAAGTCCATAGTTTTGCCCTCAGAAGCTGCACTTCATAAAGAGAATTCCTTTTTCTTCATGGAGGCTCTTGAAATCTGGTGATTCACACTGGATAAATACCCTGTATCAGTGTTTTTAAAAATCTCATGAATTTTTTGGATGTCTTAAAAGAAAATATAATAGAGTAAAAAGAGAAAAAAATGCAATTGAAACCTGAGTTTAAATCCTGGCTCTATTTCTATGCACAGATTATTTAATTTATCAAAGCATCTATTTCCTTATCTGTAGAATGGAAATTAGTATCTGCATAACCTATCATACAATGTTATTATGAGGTTTGAAGAAGTAATTATGTGAGACCTGGATTTTTTTGTCATGAGTCCTCCACTCCAGGCAGGCTGATATCCTTATTGTCCCATGACCACATTTTACTCATTCTCAATTCTAAGCCTTTATGCATGTTATTCCCTTTCTCTACAATGATTTTTCTCTATTTTTGGTGATACTTTTTTTTTTTGCTTATTTTTGAAGGGCAATTGGTGTTAAGTGACTTGCCCAAGGTCACATGGCTTGTTTTTATATTAAGTGTCTGAGGCCAGGTTTGAACTCAGATCCTCCTGATTCCAGGGCTCTATTTGCTGTGCCACCTAGCCACCCCTTTGGTCATCCTTTGAGTTTCACATCAACCATCTCCCTTTTCAGCAGCTGCTCCAACACATGTTTGTGTCTCCATCTCTAAATTTCCTGAAAATTAACATTTATTATATTTTTGGACGCTGGATCATCTATTGATTAGTTATTGAACCATTGTACAAGTGTCTACCTCCATTGAATTGTAAATCCTGAATGGTAATAAACATTTTCAATGCTTTTCATACGCTCCTCTAAGAACATAGCAAGCATGAACATTCTTTGTGTGTGTATGTAAATATATATATATATATATATATATATGTATATATCCATATATCTATGTACATTTGTGTGTGTGTGTGTGTGTGTGTGTGTGTGTGTGTGTGTGTATATGCATGTATGTATATATCTCAAATGCCAACTCTGAGGCATTTCTTCACTTTCTATTTTCATGGAGGAACCAATCAATGCATGGAGCTCTTAAAAAAGATTGGGAGCTATGCTTTTCCATGAAGTGAACATGGTCATGAAAAATAATTGCTGTTCTTTTGGGAGGTTGTGGAGAATTAAGAAATTTATTTTACCTATGCACATAAATATTAATCAGAAGATAGATGTGTCAAAGACTCACAGATATGGAACTGGATGTGTACTCAGAGGTCACATAGTCCTATCCTCTTATTTTAGAAATAAAGAATGTGAGGCCCAGGGATGTTAAGTAATTTGCCTGAAGTTACACAGATAATAAGTGTCAGAAGTAAGATTTGGATATAGGTCCACTAACTTTGGAGTCAGTGTGCTTTGCACTAGGGCACATGTGGGAATGTGGAAATATATATTAATCATTCATTACATGGTTTCAGGAATAATTCTTTTTTTTTTTCAGGAACAATTTATTGAGATCTTAGAAATCATTCAGGATGTTCTCACTTAAGCTAGGCCTCTTTTATTTTCTCCTTCTAGATGGAGATAAGAAGCTTATCTTCCCTAGAGATAGAATGCCTATCTATTCAATATTTCAATGAGGATTGTGTTATGGTATCTGTTTTAGTAGCTTGTCTTTTGTTACAGTCATTTCGTATTCCATTGGAGTCTCTAATTCTCTTCATAGAGTTATAAAATGTTAGATTTGGAAGGGACCTCAAAGATGATCTAATTTGGGGGTGGGGATGTTGTAGCCTCAAGGCCACATGTGGCCCTCTTGGTCCTCAAGTGGGGTCCTTTGACTAAATCCAAACTTCACAGAATAAATTCCCTTACCTGATCCAATTCCAGCTCCTCATTTTACAAATGAGAAAATAGGGATTTGGAAAACTAGGGGTTTACTCAAAGTGACACAGTATCATACTAATAATTTTTGGCACAAACACCTAAGTCTCTCATTCCTTCCTGGCTAATGATTTTTCCACTGTCATAGGATCTGCCATAGAACAAAAAAGAAAAGAAAAAATTGGAATTAATATGCATAATGAATAGAAAACTGAATTGAAGTCAATAAGACCTGGCTGTGACTTCCATCTCAGAAATTTACTAGATGTGTGACCCTATGAAAATAATTTAAAACCTCTTTGCTTCAGTTTGCCAATCTGCACAATGTATATGATAACAAAAATCTTATTACCCAGATACCCACATCAAAAGGTTGTAGAAGAATCAAATAATAAATATAGATATATCTTATGGGCCAGACACCAATCACACAATCCCTTAGAAGATATAGTTCTCAGATATCCTGGAAGAAAAAGGAGAGGACTTGTTTTGCAATGCTTAATCTACTCTAGCGATCAATTAATAAATATTCATTTTGCCAGCAACTTACCTATTATTTGGCAGTTAATTACATTTTTTTGTTTGTGCCAGAAATAGAGGCCCTACCTAGAAAATTTAAACTTCTTTTCTTTCCAATATCAACTCCTAGTTCAGTTTCTCATCCTTATTATTTTGATTGACTCATGGCAGGGAATGTTAAGGCAAAACACAAGTTTTTTGTGTAGACAATTGAACACCATATAAATGTTAACTAGTATATGTCATACCAGGCCAAATTCTCCTTTAAAGAGAATCAAAACTTTTAGAATTCAGAAGACTTCATATGCAGAGAAAAAAAATGAATTGGGTCCTGAAAATGTTCTTGTTACAATTGCTTTTGGCACAGTTTTTATTCATTATTAATTACTAAGCATTCTTTCATGTTTAAAGGCTTACCTAAAGTTATATTGTGTATTGAGAGAATTTATGTTGTTTTTTTTCCACCCATAAACCTCTCTCTCATCCCCAGTGGTTGAGGATATACCAGAAATCTTTCAGTAAAGATTTTTTTCCCCCCACAGGAATGGAGAAACAAATTGATTTGTTGTGATGCTCTGTCAAATTTATGATCTTGATCTGGACAAGGCAATTCCATATCCTGTCTTCAGATGTTGCTCTCATGACAATCTCATGGGTTTTCCTGCTTGGTAATTTCTCATGGATAGAATTTTTAAGGAAAGTGATTAGTGCCACAGTATGGGATTTAGCAAGCATCTAGTCAGAGTATCATTTCTTCTTAGATTGGTATAGTCCTCATTTGCAAATGAAATTACATAGAGGCAATTAATTACAGAAACTTTCACCTTCCCTGTAGAGTTATGTTTTACTTAAAATAAGAGAAAGCATGTTGCCTCCATTATGGGAGGCTTAGAGGCTAGAAGACATACGTTTAAATCTCATGTCTGTCATGTATAGTCAATATGACCCTGGGCAAGTGATTTAAACTCTCAGGCTCCCCAGACAACTCTCCAACCTACAAATTGCAGGAGACTAGCAATCTACATTAGTGGAGGAAATTTTGTTTTGGAGAGTTTTCTATACTAATGAAATCAAAAGTCATGGGATCATAGATCTAAAATTATAAGAGACCGTAGAAGCCACCAAATCCAGTTCTATCACTTTACATAGGAGGAAACTGAGACCAAGGAAGGTTAAATCACTTGTCAAAAATATATTAAATATTGGAGTCATGATATAAATTCAAATATTCTGGTTTCATATCCAGTGCTCTTTCCAGTTCAAAAAGAGAGAAATGCCCAATATACAGAAACAAAACAAATTGAAGGATACATTAGGGGGTCAGTTATTGATATTGTAAAGAGGATTTTTTTCTTAGGAGAAGTCAATGTTCTTTAAATAGCATACTCCTCATCGTACACTGAAGCTACAAAACAATTTTCAAAAAGAAAAATATATTTAATCATATCTTTTCAGGGACTCATTTCACAAACAGAGACAGCAGGTCAGATTTTGGGGGCAATGAACTTGTTATATTGAATATAATTTTTGCATACTTTTAAAAATATCTAAGTACATACATAGTAGCAATATTTATCCATCTACAGGCATATAAGCATTTAAATGAGTTGCATATTTTATAACTTTGATGAAATATCTAAGGTTTCTACTTAACATTGAATTTCAAGAAATATACACCTTGCTTCACCATCACTGTGTCCATTTATACTCCCTGTAAGAATGTTCAATTTCCTTTCTATCAAAAAACAAATTCATCTGCAGATCATCTTATCACTCATTGGATGTATTTTGATGGTTTTGTATGTAGAATTAAGCCTCTGGAAATACCTAATGCTGTAGACCACCTCATGAGTAACGAACTGTATCACAGGTCCTAATGTGGCCTCAGCTGATTCCAAGAGCTGATTTATTTCCAATTTTAAAATGTCCATTTAGGAAAAGATTCATGGGTTAGCGATATTTATCATAGAGGAAACATGATATAGGTTAATGGAATGTACTGCACATAGCTACTATGGATTAGGCTTGAGGGTATATTGTTCAGTTTACCTATGATTTAAAAGTCCCAGATAGAAGGATTGCTAGTCAGCAGAACAGGGTAGAGGTCTATAGAGAATATGGAGTGACATTTAACTCTCCTTTTCATTTAGTTACTGCTTAGCTCTCTCAGGGTAATTGAAGAGAACTACATTTATGCTAATGTGACTCTGAATTTTGAATTACCATACGAACAAATTTAATTGCTGCATTAGTCAAAACAGAATTTACCTGTCAATTTTGACAAAGTGAAGGAAAATAATTGGCTTATTAATAACCTTTAAAAACTAGCCCCAGTTTTCTTACCTCAAATGACAATGGGAAGGAAGACACAGCTGAGCTATCATTAAAACTGAGTCTAACAAAGATACTCTAATAAACAGGAGTTCACTGATGCCATGTAAGAGTGAAAATATGCCTTCTGCACCTAACTTGATGCTGATGATACAGTGGGAAATATGTTTGTTTCAAGGACCATCTGTTATTTGCAGGAATTTACATCCACTTCAATGCTGTAAAATAAAAATGCGATGACTTTTTACAATACAAAAATAATGCTTCTGTTATTAACTACTGCATTGCCACCACTTCCCTTAAATAGCTGATGTATAGCACAATTTGATGTTATATGTAGATATCATATTGGTAGGAATGGTCTTTTCTCTACTAACATTTGGATCCTGCCAAATGTAACTTTCCTCAAAACAAAATTATTTGGTAGCTGATATTTTTAAAAATCACAAATGGTAATTTGAGAATGTACTATTGATTTAAATAGCCATCTGTAGCTTGCACAACCCTGGGTGAATCATTATGCTCCTTCTTTCTTTCATCTATAAAAGAATAGATCTGAACTCTAATTCATTTCAGTTCTAAAATTTTACCATTCTATGAAATCAGTTGGATAGGTACTGAAATAAATGGAGGGTTTGTCACTTTCCTACAAGTGATCTTGGCATTGTGTGTGTGTGTGTGTGTGTGTGTGTGTGTGTGTGTGTGTGTGTGTGTGTGATGGAAAGTTATTTTGGGTCCTTCTCTATAATATGGGGTTATAATGAATAACTGTATAAGCTTCTGATCAGTTATTCATGGACTGTATATTCATGCTTGGCATGGAGACTGTCCAATCCGATCAAGTATCTTATAAATCCAGGGGGAATGAAGAGAGAGAGAGAGAGAGAGAGAGAGACAGAGAGAGAGAGAGAGACAGAGACAGAGACAGAGACAGAGACAGAGAGAGAGTAGAGGATAAGGGAGGGAGGGAGGAAAGAAGAAAGGGAAAAACAAAGGGATACACAAACAAAAAAGGTAGAAACTAATGTGAAATTCAACATTATATCTTGTGAAACAGTTTGGAAAAGTAAAGACATCATAGCAAGCTATATTAAAATTAGCTTCCACTGGAATATATTAGCCTTGGTCAAACTTCTATAACCTTAAAATTAGGGTTTATGGGGTGTTCCAGGAGGGTAGCACCTTAGGTAAGAAGACTTGCCAAGACCTTTTGAGGATTGTTCATCCACCTTTGGTGTCCACCTTCACTCAACTCTCACTTGTGGTTCCTAATAGCTATAGCATGCACGACAACCACACCCTGGTGAAATGTCTCAGCAGATAGGTTAAACCAGCTTGAAGGTAACTGACAGAATTCAATTCTATTGGTATGTTAGGGGGCTATCTACCCGAAGTATGTGAAGACTTTTCCCGGCAGAATGGGTGCATGAGAACAATTTGTTTCAATGGCCATAAAAATGACTGAAATGGGTGCTGTGGAGTTCTTAGAGCTTGGTCAGATATTAAGGACATCAAGGTAATCCACTGCATCCAGAGCCAGTCAGTTCTCTTGACTTTTGTCCTGCCACTAGTCTTTAAGGACTCAAGAAAAGAGTAAGGCTGATAATTTTGTGCAACTTTGCCTCACTTTAATCCAATTCACCTGCAAGTGAAGACATCACCTGTGATGTGATTGGTCTTCTTGGGAAGTGAAGGACAAACAACATAACCTTATGTGCATTTAGTGAGGTTGATCCACAAATATTTTTTTCAGCTCTTTCTTTTCATGATTTTTTCCTTTACATGTCTAGTTTATTTTCTCATTCATGCTCTAGAAGAGGATCCAAGCCTTCTACAAAAGAACTAGCTTTTCCATCATGAATGCTATGGGCCTAAGTCAAATGCCCTAAGAAAATAGGGAATGGAATGCTAAATAGGACAGTAGGCTAACAAGGTGAAAGCAGTAGTTTCCAACAGATGGCAGCAATGAGAGAGGAGACCAGTGGCCAGAAGTGTGTGAGTCAAGCTGGAAGCAGCATAACAGGAGAGGGTACCTGAAATTCAATACATGCAAGAAACTGACCTGAGGCAAGTTGCAGAATGGGCTGTGGATATAGCCTCTGGGCAAGCAGATGGTGATGCAAATCAGGAGCTGAGATAAGGGCAGTTCATGCCAGTGTGATGGAAAAACTGATGATGCCCACCCCCCCCCAAAAAAAAAAAAGATCCCAAGCTGCTAACTTAGATTTAGCCTGGGGACTTGTATTCAGAGTAGTTGGACTTCACCTGTTAATATTCAATCTTTTGTGGGGACTGTGACTCAGACCTCAGGAGAAGGGGTAGTAGGGAGGAGCTGAAATTCAACATGAGGAGTACTGCTTCGAATCTTTCTTCACATACCATGTGAGGATGATGATGATGGCTAGTATTTATATGTTGCTTTAAGGTTTTCAAAGCACTTCACACAGATAATCTCATTTGTTCCTCCTGATAAGTGAATGAGGTAGGTGCTATTATTATCACCACTTTCGAGATAAGGAATTGTGCTTGGGCAAGGACAAATGCATTGTCCAGGGTCATGCAACTAGGAAATATTTGACATGAGATTTGAACTTAGCTCTTCCTGAATCCAAGTACAGTACTCTATCCACGATGTCATAGTATTAGTTTAGGTTCAGATGGCTCAGGTAGATTTGATTCCTTCCAGACTATATCTAGAGCAATTGCTCCTTCAAGTTACTTTACTACATTGTGAAAATGTGGTCACAGTTGTATTGGTCCTATTTATGTTGTCCTCTTCAATATAAAGTCAGTTTTACCATGCAGTTGAAACCAATTCTTTTTTCATAAACACATTTTTCAAAAGGCATGGATTATTTTACTTTCATTTTTTTAAATCCCCTATTCAAACTAGAGTTTTTTCTCTCAGGCTTATGTACATCCTTTGACACAATCATCTATAATATGTTTGCTGAAAAAAGCTTTTGATACTGTGTCTGAATTCACTCCTATTTCTCCCTCAATTTTCCCTGTAATAAATAAAATCCAAATGAATAATTAAGATGGAAATTGGAAGGTGTTTTAAAATGCATACTACAGGTCATTCATACTGAGAACCTGTGCTAAAGAAACTCTCCTCTTGTCTGGTACAGTAGGCTTTGCCACAGAAATTAGGCTTATAATTGTACATGGTTTGAAGGCTCATTTTCTCAGTTGTTTCCTCTTAGTAAGATACATAAACATTTTCCTTATTTCTTCTAGACCTACTAAATAAAAACAACATATGTGCCCAGGACATAGTTTAGAAATAGAAACCTCTCATAATTTCTAGCTTATAAATATCTCAGTGATTTTTAATATGTTTTCATTGTCTTTTTTTCAGTGTTCTCACCTACACCTTTCTTCTCTGTTCATTTCTCTCTTGTGATCTATTTACCTATCTGACATACATTTGATTGTAGGAAATATTAGCAAAAATCAAAATCATGCTTTGCATATATTTAATTCTAAAGTTAAAAGTAAGTTGCTTAAGGCAAGGTATCTGGTTCAACACCTTATAAAAATATGGAACTACTCTTGGTGCCACATTTCATCTAGCTATCCCTCTAATGATGAGATAAATGGATAAATATACTTCGTGTGCCCCTTATAATGGTAACAGGTCACATTTACATAGTTCTTCAAGGTATACAAAGGATTTTCCTCACATTGACCCTGGGGAGGTAGTGAGAACATTATTATCTCCAGCTTATCTAAGGTGAAACTGGTTCCGAGAGTTTAAGTAGGTTCACAATGTCACACAGTTAGTAATGGACAAAGTTGGGAACAAATACACATCTTCTGATTTACAGAACGTTGGTCATTCTACTCTGTCATAGAGCAAATCTAGAGTAGGCATTTGTAAAGTCAATCATGAGCAGCTCTCCTGAGGACTGCTGCTGTGAATAACTTTAGGAATCTAATCACCTAGTATAGAAAAGTCTCTGTTTATTCAGCAATAAACTAAGGCAAAACATTCAAGAAAGTAAAGCTCAGGGGCAGCTAGGTGGCACAGTGAATAGAGCACCGGCCCTGGAATCAGAAGGACCTGAGTTTGGAGCCGGCCTCCGACACTTAATCCACACAAACAAAAACCTAGCCATGTAACCTTGGGCAAGTTACTTAACCCCAATTGCCCTAAAGGGGCGGCTAGGTGGCGCAGTGAGTAAGAGCTTCGGCCTCGGAGTTGGGATGACCCGAGATCAGATCCGGCCTCAGAAAATGATCACCCACGCATAAATAATGACTAGCCGTGTAACCTTGAGCAAGTTACTTAACCCCAATTGCTTTAAAAAAAAAAAAAGAAAGTAAAGCACAACATTCACAACAGTATAACATAACTTATTACTAATGTGGCCACATAGTCTTAAACAAAACATATCATTCAATAAGTCACAATCTCCTCAATCAATATAGAGTACCCAAGTCAAGTCTTCTTTAATCTTCACTCCAGGTTGGTTTCCAATCATTCGTAAGCCAATCACCCTTAAAGGGTAGCAGAGAGCACAAATACCATCCATCCCTTGGTCACAGTAAGTTACAATATCATCAATCAGTACTGAGTACCCAAGTCTTCTTTTACCTCAACTTGAGGAAGCTGACTTCCAAACCCAATGGCTCCTCTTCTAAACTCCTAAGTCTTGCCTGCATTCACATGCAGGCAGCTCTCTGCTTCAGTTCTTTATCTCAGCCCATAGAGATTATTCCACGCCAAGTCTTTCTCAGTTCCTGTTTCTAGGAATACAAAACTTAACATAACTACAACAATATTTACACACATTAGTCTTAACACAGCTACAATGATATTTGTAGCTAGCACTGTCATCTCAATTCACTTTCTGTCCAACAATGTAACACAAACCAAAAGGCAAAGATTCTGTCTGAGAAATCAAACACAAATCAACAGCAAAGTCCCAGGACTTCTGTAAATAGCAGTAAAGTTCTCCTTCAGGGCTTTTGTATCAGCAGTAAATTCTTCTTTCAGGGCTTCTGGTAAAGTCCTCTTTCAACAGACAGAATGCTTCATTCTGACAAAGTACGATCAACAGACAAAACAGACAGAATGCTAGACATCACAAACATTCTCCCTCTCAGTTCTTCTTGGTCCCTGCCTTTGCTCAAGCTTTTGTCTACTCCACTCTTTCCTATTTCACCCTTCCTATTAAGCTTTTGGCAAAGTCCTCCCAACATGAGCTCCATGTGATGACATTAGGCCTATTAAGGGTAGGGAAGGTATCCAAACTCCCTTAGACATATTAAGGGCAAAGCAAATATATATTGTTTCCAAACAAAGACTTGACAGACAAAGGCAAGGCAAAGGCACTTGAATAGCTGAAACAAGCAGCAAAGTACTACTTTGCTTGCCATTACAGCATGCTTAACTTATTTTGTGTCCTGGACACTTTTGACAATCGGGAAGTCTTTGGACTCCGCATAATCATATTTTTAGACACACTAAATAAAATGTTCAGGAATGTAATGGAAAAATTATACTAAAATGGTCATTTAACATGGGCAGAGTCCAGATGGCAGAGTAGAAACAGGACTTCTGCATGTCTCCAGCTTCCACCTTCTCCAATTCATGTAAAAAAGGACGCTAGACAAACTTTGGAGCTACAGGACACACAAAATGACACAGAGAAGCTAACCTCCCACTGAAGACAGCCTGGCAGGCTGGAAGGAAGCAGCCAGTGCAGAGCTCTGGGAGCCTAGCCCAGCCTTGTGTAAGCCTGAGGTTTGAGACACAGGATAGCTACAACCAGGAGCCAGCTGGAGGGACTTCAGATCACGTGCAGCTATTGCAGTTTCCAGAATTATTAACTTATAGATGATAAGGACAAAGTGAGAGGTCAGTGCAGTGTGTACTTTGGGATCCGGCAGTTGGGAGTCTTGTCCAGCCTTTACATCCTGGAGGGAGAAGCCACTGAGGTCCTGTGGCTGTAAAGCTGCCACCACATGGCTGCTTCAGCTCCTGGCTTGCAGATTGTAGGGGAACCAAACCACTAGTCTGAGGGGTAATCACTCTTGCTCTAACCTGCCTGGATCTGGATCACTGTCCTGTGTGGAGGGCCTGGGATGCATGACCCGTATTCCAGAGTGTGTGGAGGCTCAGAAAGGGCACTCAACTAACAGCTCCAGCAGCTGCAAAAACACCAGCAATTGGGGCAATGCTCCCCTGTCTGGTAGCAGAGTCCTACTGAGGTAAAGAGATCAAAAGTCAAGTAATTGAGTGGCAACATGAGCAAAAAAAAGGAAGCAAAAGAAGCATAGAAAACCAACTTTACACTCCTATTTTGGGGACAAAAAAGATCAAAGCATGGAACAGGTTGAAGACAGAGAAGTGAGAACTCCTGCACCAAAAGCTTCCAAGGAGAATATGAATTGGTTATAGGCCATAGAGGACCTTAAGAAGGATTTTGAAAACCAAATAAGAGAAGTGGAGGAAAAATTGGGATGAGAAAAGAGAATGATGCAAGATAATTATGAAATGATATTCAGCAACCTGACTGAAGAAAATAACATCTTAAAAATAGACTAACTCGAGAGACTGGGGGGTGCAGCCAAGAAGGAGGAATAGAAACACCTCCGAGGCTCTTTCCCTCCTGGATACCTCCAAACTATGTAAAAGGGGACTCTGAACAACTTCTGGAGCCCCAGCACCCAAAGAACAACACAGACAAGCTAACCTCCCGCTGAGGACAGCCCAGCAGCCCTGGAGGAAGGGCCAGAGCAACACTCTGGGAGCTTTTGAAATTCTTTTTCCATCTGGCAAATTCGACTTTTTAAGGCATTCTTCTCCTCATTGCCCTTTTGGGCCTCCTTTGCCATTTGAGTTAGTATATTTTTTTAAGGTGTTGTTTTCCTCAGTCAGGCTTTTGACCCTCATTTCATACTTTTCCTGCATCCTTCTCATTTATCTTCCCAATATACCCACACTGTCTCTGATGACCTTGGTGGGTGACAGACTGGGCACTCTTTAGTGAAGTGTCAGGCCTAAAACCACACCTCCAGCTAGCCCCCCCTTGAGCTATTTCCCAGTGAATCATGGGCAACACACCTGCGCAGTTGATATTAAAAATGTATTGTCCTTTGAGCACTGACCACTCCTTAACTCCTATCTGATCCCACCCTTACTCACCTAGTTAGCATAATTGTCACATAAAAACTATGCCTGTGGCTTCTGTGAGTTTGCAGGTTCCATAAGAATCTAGCCCGCTGTTCTCTACAGTGTAACAATAAACTTTACAATTTCAGCTTCAAAGTTTTCTTGAGCCTGATGAATTTCTTCCAGACTGGATGCCAGGGTGGCATCCCTGGCAGAACCACTTACCCTCCCCCCCTCCTTATCACCCTTCCCTCTTCAGAAGAAGCAAGGGGAAGTGGCTGCAGAGGAGGGGAAGAAGCGATGGAGGAAGCGATATCTTGTGGGACTGCTATTCCGGGAGGTTGGGTAGGGGAAAAACGGGGGAATAAAAATTGTAATTCAAAATCTGGTGGAAATGAATGATGTAAAACAGGAGTTAATAAAGCATTTGTTTAAAAAAAATAGACTAACTCAAATGGCGAAAGAGGCTCAAAAAGGCAATGAGGAGAATGCCTTAAAAAGCCAAGTTTTCCAGATGGAAAAAGAATCTCAATAGCTCACTGAAAAGAATCATTCCTTCAAAATTAGAATGGGACAAATGGAAGCTAGTGTCTTTATGAGAAATCAAGATACTGTGAAACAGATCCAAACAAATGAAAATATAGAAGGCAATGTAAAGTATCCCATTGGGAAAACCACTGACCTGGAAAATAGGTCCAGGAAAGATAATTTAAAAATTATTGGACTACCTGAAAGCCATGATCAAAGAAAGAACATAGAAATCACACTCTAAGAAATTCTCAAGGAAAACTGCCTCATATTTTAGAACCAGAAGGCAAAATAGAGGTTGAAAAAATCCACTGATGACCTCTTGAGAAAGATCCAAAAAATAAAACTCCTAGGAATATTATAGCCAGGTTCTGGAATTCTCAGATCAAGGAGAAAATATTATAAGCATCCAGAAAGAAACAATTTGAATACTGTGGAAACACAATCAGGATAAAACAGGATCTGGCATCTTCTACACTGAGGGATTGAAAGGCTTGGAAGATGATATTCTGGAGGACAAAAGAGATGGTATTAAAGCCAAGAATCACCTACCCAGCAAAACTGAGCATCATGTTTTGGGGGTAAATATGGTCATTCCGTGGAATAGAGGACTTTGAAGCTTTCTTGATGAAAAACAAGAGTTGAATAGAAAATTTGACATTTAGATACATCGTGCAAGAAAAGATAAAGAGGGAAAATAAATCATAACGAACTTATGAAAGTTGAACTATTCACATTCCTATATGGAAATATGATAATTGTAATATATGAAACTTTTCTCAGTTCTTAGAATAATTGAAGGGAATAGAAATGTTTGTGTGTAAGTTTATATCTATACATACATATATATGTCTATATAGGAGGGTATATTGGTGCATGAATACATATGTGAGTGTGTTTATACATGTGTACAGGTATACATAGACAGAGGGCACAGGACCAATTTAATAGGAAGGGAAGATATTTAAATGGTGAAAGTAAGATATGAGAGAGGAATATAATGAGAGGAGATGGGGAGAGACAGAATTGGGTAAACTATCTCATATAGAAGAGGCAATGGAAAATGATTATAATGGAGAGGAAGAACAATAAGGCCAGAGGGAATGGGTCAACCTTATTCTCATTGAATTTGGCTCAGGGAGGGAATGACATACACACTAAATAGGGTATCTTATCCTAGAGGAGAGTAGGGGGGAAGGGGATGAGAGGGCAGATGATGGAAGGAAGGCCAGCCCAAGGGGGAGGGAAGTGGAAAGCACCCACATTTGAAAGGGGATAGGACCAAAGTAGAGAATAGAACAAGTGGGGGTTGGGATATGATGGAGGGAAATACAGTCAGTCTTTCACAATATATCCATTATGGAAATGTTTTGCATAGCTACATATGTACAACCTATAATGAATTACTTATCTTCCCAATAGGGGAGGGTGACAAGGGAGGAAGAGAATGAATCTGGAATTCAAAGTTTTAAAATAAAAATTTTAAAAAATATATTTATTATTATTATTATACATGTACCTGGGAAATAAAATATAGAGGCACTGGTGCATAAAGATCCACCATGACCTATTGGAAAATTATAGGGGGGTTGGGGGAAGATAGGGGAGATAGCAGATTGGAGGAGGGCATATCCAGTGGGATCGCTATTTTGGGGTGATAGGTAGGGGAAAAACAGGGAGAAAATATGCAACTCAAAATCTTGTGGAAATGAATGATGTAAACTAGAAGTTAATAAAGCATTTGATAAAGTAAAAAAAGTCCATAGAACATTGTTTAAGAACTTCTACTCTAAAATAGAGAACATTTTGTCCTAACTCCTACCTCTGACACATACAGGTCATGTGTAGCAGGAAAAACAAGTCATTCAACTTAATAAAGGTTAAAATTAAACTGAGTTGCAGATTTTCAGTGGTAGAGGTACTTTCCTTTTTTTTTTTGCTTTTTGGAGAGCAACTGGGGTTAAGTAACTTGCCCAAGGTCATATGGCTAGATTTTTGTTTGTGTGTGCATTAAGTGTCTGAGACTGGATCTGAACTCAGGTCCTTCTGACTCCAGGGCTGACGCTCTACTCAATATTTATATTTGCTATAAAATTTTATGTTAAATGATTCTTTACATACATATAGATGATCAGTGTTTGTCTTTCATTTCAAAGAGGACCAATATCATCGGGTGATTTCTTGAAATTCAGGTGAATTGGATTTAAGAGAGGCAGGGTTGCATAAAGTCATCAATATCACTCTCTTTTCCATAGTCATGGAAATCCAATGGCAAGACAAAAGTGAAAATGGCTGTGATGGCTTAGGATGTAGTTGATGACCTTGGCATCTTTGATGTCTGACCAAACCCAAAGAACCCACAGAGCCTGCTTTAGCTGCCCTCATGGCCTTGTTTTCATCTGCCTATTCCACATGGGAAGTCTTCCCATGCTTCTGATAGATGTCCCCCTAACTCACCAGCAGGTTTGCGGCCTATCAGTCACCCTCAATCCACTTAAGCCCACATGCCTAGATTATTTCACCTCGGCTACAGCTTATAGGAGCCATAAATGAGAGTTGGGTGAATGTTGACACCAAAAGTGCCTAAGCACCCCTGAAAAAATCTCAGTGAGTCCTCACACCAGGGGTGATAATCCTCTCTGAAAAACCCATAACTAGGATATCATGACACCTAAACATAAAAAAGAAAGATAGATGAAAGATATAGATATATTGTAATTATACTAGAAAATCTTATAATGAAACTGGTACTTTTTATGATATCTATAGAATTATATTTTATGCTTTTTAACGAACATTTCTGGAAAGGAGAGGGATGAAGTAATTTCAATAATCTATCAGTTGATATATTTATTGAATTTAAACACAAAATTACTAAAATGATCCATTTTATAAAAATAATAATTTGTTGAAACCATATTGAGATAATAAAAGTCATTTCAGTAGTATAAGATGTTAATTGACAACACACATATTTTCAGTGGTAATGTTCATGAGTTGTGAGTTTATTTTCATAGCGTGATATTGTTATGAGAATCGGCACAAGGTTTTAAGTGATGGGTAATTCATTTCTACTAGACAAAAGAAGTTTTCCTCTATTTACTAATGTCTTATCATTATTGGTTAACTTGAAGGCTTTGAATTAAATTTTCTGATTTAGATTAAGCTTCAGACTGTAAATAGTTCCTTAGAAAACATAATTGAGTTGATATTGAATTTAGTTTATAGACATTACTGTACTATTAAGACAGGGATTGTGTTAGTATTGTAGATAAGATTTCAAAGATACCAAAGGAAAAATGCAACATAAGCAATATCAATGATATATGTAATGTTGCTAAGTTCCTTCCAAAAATGTACTCCAGGGAATCATTAAAAAAAGAAGGAATCAAATAATGTTACAATGAAAGTATTTCCTTATACAACTATATTTGAGAGAAATATCAAGGTGATCAGAAATATTAACAGAGTTGAGACAAAATTAAGTAAAAATAATTGCCCAACAGATACAGAAATATTTTCTTTTCTTTCTTTCTTTCTTCCTTCCTTCTTTTCTTTCTTTCTTTCTTTCTTTCTCTTTCTTTCTTTCTTTCTTTCTTTCTTTCTTTCTTTCTTTCTTTCTTTCTTTCTTTCTTTCTTTCTTTCTTTCTCTCTTCTTTGCTTTTTGGAGGGCAATTGGGGTTAAGTAACTTGCCCAAGGTCACATGGCTAGGTTTTTTTTTTTTTTTGGTTTATGTGTGTGTTAAGTGAGGCTGG
Organism: Gymnobelideus leadbeateri; assembly: GCA_011680675.1. NCBI lineage: Eukaryota > Metazoa > Chordata > Mammalia > Diprotodontia > Petauridae > Gymnobelideus > Gymnobelideus leadbeateri. The sequence goes on along the minus strand of WOXC01012136.1, from coordinate 130,239 downwards.
ATCCAAATTCAGGTCCTTCTGATTCCAGGGACAATGCTCTACTCACTGCACCTTCTAGGCGCCCCCTGCAGAAATATTTTCAATCTAATTTAACAAAATTTCATTGGGAACAATCTTGATAAGAAATCCAACCACTAGGGCAGAGCCAAGATAGTGGAGTAGAAACAGCACATCCAAGGCACTCTCTCCGAAGATCACCTCCAAACTATGTAAAAGGGGACTCTTAACAACTTCTGGACACCTGAAACCACAGAACCACACAGAGAAGCTAACCTCCCGCTGAGGACAGCACAGCAGCCCTGCAGGAAGGACCAGCGCAGCACTCTGGGAGCCGGCAACACAGTGTGCAGCATGTGGAGAGCCAAGCCCAGGACGGCCTGAGCCTCGGTTTTAGCCCAAAGGCGGCGGGGCCAGCAGCCAGCTGGAGGGGTCCCAAAATACAAGCAGATATAGCGATTCCAGAATTATCAACACAGACATGCCTAGGACAAAGTGAGAGGTTACTGCCCTATGGACTTTGGCACTGGTATGGCTGAGGAGAAACGACATTGTGTAGTTTTCAGTGGCAGCTCCTGCTCCTGGCCTGCGAACTGTAGGGAGATCCAGCGATGAGTCTTGGGGGGTAATCGCTCTTGCTTTAACCTCCCTGGATCTGGATTGTGGTCTGGGAGGGGGGGAGGTCGTGGGGTGGATATCCAGCTTGCCATAAATGGAAGTTGTCCCCCCACATGTTCGGGATGGAAGCTCCCCTGTCTGGTGGCAGAGTCCTACTGTGGCAACAAGCCCAAAAGTAATTAAGTGACAACATGCCAAGGCAAAGGAAACAAAATAAACAGAAAAACACAATATGAGACTCCTATTTGGGGGGCAAAGAGGATTGAAGCATAGAACAGGAGGAGGACTCTGAGGTCAGAAATCCTGCTCCAAAAGCTCCAAAGGAAAATATGAGCAGGTAACAGGCCATAGAGGATCTTAAGAAGGACTTTAAAAATCAAATAAGAGAAGTGGAGGAAAAATTGGGAAGAGAAATGAGAAGGATGCAGGAAAAGTATGAAATGAGGGTCAATAGCCTGACTGAGGAAAACAATACCTTAAAAATAGACTAACTCAAATGGCAAAGGAGACCCAAAAGGGCAATGAGGAGAAGAATGCCTTAAAAAGCAGAATTTACCAGATGGAAAAAGAATCCCTTTCCTTCAGAATTAGACTGGAGCAAATGGAAGCTAATGACTTCATGAGAAATCAAGATGCTGTTAAGCAGATCCAAACAAATGAAAGAATAAAGGGCAATGGGAAATATCTCATGGGAAAAACCACTGACCCGGAAAATAGAGTCAGGAGAGACAATTTAAAAATTATTGGATTACCTGAAAGCCATGATCAAAGAAAAAGCCTAGAAACCGCCATTCAAGAAATTCTCAAGGAAAATTGCCCTGATGTTTTCGACCCAGAGGGCTAAAGAGAGGTTGAAAGAATCCACCAATCACCTCCTGAAAAAGATCCCCAAAAGAAAACTCCCAGGAATATTATAACCAGGTTCCAGAATCCCCAGATAAAGGAGAAAATACTCCAAGCAGCCAGGAAGAAACAATTTCAATATTGTGGAAACACAATCAGAATAGCACAGGACCTGGCAGCTTCTTCCCTGAGGGATCGAAGGGCATGGAATACGATATTCCAGAGGGCAAAAGAGCTTGGACTGAACCCAAGGGTCACCTACCCAGCAAAACTGAGTATTTTGTTTCAGGGGAAAATATGGTCATTCAGTAGAATAGAGGACTTTCAAGCATTCTTGAGGAAAAAACCAGAGTTGAATAGAAAATTTGACATCCAGACACAGGAAGCAAGAGATTCCTGAGAAGGTAATCAGGGAACAGAAATCAAAAGGAACTTATTAAAGTTGACCTACTTACATTCCTACATGGAAAAAAAAATAACTATGACTGATGAAACCTTCTTCATTATGAAAATAATGGAAGAAGGGTGTATGGTCATATGAATACATATGTGAATGTGTGTATATATGTTTACAGTTATGCATGGATAGAGGGCATAGGTTGTATTTGTTGCAAAGGGAGGATACTCAAGTGGTGCAAGTATGAGGTGAAAGAGGAAAGTTGGAAGCAGAGATGGGGAGAGACAGGGTAGGGTAAACTATCTCATGTAGAAGAAGCAAGGGGAAGTGGCTGCAAGGGAGGGGAAGAATAGGAAGGCAAAAAGGCAAAACCACATTCTCCTTGAATTTGGCTCAGGGAAAGAATAACATACATACTAAATGGGATATTTCAACCTGCAGCAGAATAGGGGGAAGGTGAATGGGATGGGGGAATGATGGATGGGAGGGCATTCTTGGGGGGAGGGGAGGTTGGGAGTACCCACTATAGAAGAGGGACAGGATCAAGTAGGGATTGGACCAGGTGGGGGGTGGGATGGGTGGGAGGGAATTATAGGCAGCCTTTACAATATATCTACTGTGGTAATGTTTTGCATAGCTAGACATGTACAACATATACTGAATTACTTCTCTTCCCAGAGGGAATTGGTGACAAGGGAGGAAGGGAATGGATCTGAAATTTGAGGTCTTAAAATTAAATGTTTCGAATATATATAAATACTATTATTAATACTCTTTTGCTTGTAATTGGGAGATAAGATGTGCAGGCATTGGGGCACAGAGATTCACCTTTCTCTAATGGAAAAGTCGAAGGAGGTATGGGAGAAGATATGGGAGAGAGCAGATTGGAGGAAGCAATATCTTGTGGGACTGCTATTCTGGGAGGGTGGGTAGGGGAAAAACGGGGGAAAAATTGTATCTCAATATCTGGTGGAAATGAATGACGTGAAACAGAAGTTAATAAAGCATTTTTTTAATAATAATAAAAAATGTAAAAAATTGAAACCCAACCACTGAAGTAGATGATCTAATATGACTTTTATTGAAATCTCAGAGGCATGAAAACACTTATTTTACATATAAATTAATTTGCAAGTTGTGGCATTAGACATGTAGGGGGGTATAATATACTATTTTTAATTAAGTAATAAGAATTGATAGCTATCATGTATGAGATTTTAAGGAATCTTAAGATCTGAGATATCTCCAGTTTGAAAAAGGAAAATACCTTAGAGAGAGGATTGTAAATGATTCAGGTTTAAAAAAAATAACACTTGACCTCCTAAATACTTCTTTGATATAAACAGGGTTACCTTAAAATTTGAAATAAGAAAAAAATATTTATAAAAATAAGAATTATTCCCAAAGGAATGGTAGTAGGTTTTCACTTTAGAAGGTAGTAGGTTGGGGCGGCTAGGTGGTGCAGTGAGTATAGTGCCAGTCCTGGAGTCAAAAGGACCTGAGTTCGGATCTGGCCTCAGACACTTGGCAAACACAAACAAAAATCTAGCTGTGTGACCTTGGGCAAGTTACTTAATCCCAATTGCCCTCCAAAAGCAAAAAAAAAAAGAAGGTAGTAGGTTTTCACTCACTGGACTTATGGAAGACAAGATTGGATGACTACTTTTGAGTATTGCTAGAGGGGGATATTTTGATGATAATGATAACTCTTATTTACATAATGCTTTAAGTTTTTCTTTTTCTTTTTGGTTTTTGGAGGGGGGACCACTGGGCAATTGGAGTTAAGTGATTTGCCCAAGGTTATATAGTAAATGCTAAGTGTCTGAGGGCAGATTTGAATTCAGGTCCTCCTGACTCCAGGGCTGGTGCTCTTTTCACTGCACCACATAGCCACCCTAATACTTTTAGTTTTTCGATGCATCTTGAAAATATTACATTATTTTATTCCTGGGATGTGAATTCTATTATCTCACTTTTTGAGTAAAACTGAGGCAAATAGAGGTTAAGTGATGTGGCAAGGGCCACACAGATAGTACACATCAGAGATCAGATAAAAAAATAGACTTCCAAAATCTAGACACAGTTGTCTCTGTGCTGTACCACTTAGGTGCCTAATGAGATATGGGTTGGACTAGTTCGTCATTGAAGTCCCTACAAACTCTCGATGATTCTGTCATTCTGTGTCCTAGCAAAGGTATTAACAAGGTAGATTCAATGGAAGATTTTTTTGCCAGATATTAATCCTGTTTATATTCATGTTTTAAAATTGCAGACTGGACTCTTCTCAGCAATGAAGTGATATAAATCAATCCCAAAAGACTCATGATGGAGACAGATGTCTATATCCAGAGATCAAACTAGAAAGAAATGAGTTTTAATCCTGATTGAGGCAAACTACTTGAAGTTATACTTTTTATTTTTTGTTTTTTTTTTTCTTTACCGTTTTTTATTACATCTAGTACAATCTGCCTTTGTAACCTGACTAATGTCTAATGTGAAAGTATTTGGAGATCCTATACTGGATTGTATGCCATCATGGGGCCGGGGGAGGGAGGGAAGAAAATTTGAAATTCAAGGAATTTTGGAATTGAATCTTGTAAACTAAGAGTAAACAAACAAATTAATAAAGAAAAGAAAAAGAAAAACAAGAAAATACAAAAAAGCCCAAAATTAAATTTTACATTTATTTTTAATTTACATCATTAATTTCCACAAGAGCTTAACTTATGTATTTTCTCCTCATCTTTCCCCTAACCACCAACCCAAAACAATGATCCCACTGGATACCCCCCTCCCCCAATCTGCTCTCTCCTATATCCTCCACCATTCCAACCCCAACTTTCTGGTAGGGCAAGATTGATCTCCATACCTGAGTGCCTGTGCATCCTATTTTCGAGTTGCATGTAAGAAAATAATAATAATAATAATAACAATAATAATAATAGTAATATATTTTTAAACATTAGATTTTAAAATTTTAAATTCCAAATTCTTTCCCTTCCTCCCTCATCAACCACTCTTACTGGGAATATAAGCATTCAATATAGGTAGCACATGTGTAGCAAGGCAAAACATTTCCATAGTGGATATATTGTGAAAGACTATTTCTCCCTCCATACTATTCCACCCCCAACTTGTTCTATTTTCTACTTTGACCTTTTCCCTTTTCAAAAGTGTGTGCTTCTAACTACCTACCCCCTCAAGCCTCCCCTCCCTTCCATCATCCCACCTCTCATTCCCTTTCCCCCTACTGTCCTGTAACCTATTTAGTGTGTATGCTATTCCCTCCCTAAGCCAAATTGACCCATTCCCTTTTATCTTCCCGTTCTTCCCCTCCACTGTAACAGTTTTCCCTTGCCTCTTCTATATGAGATAATTTACCCCATTCTGTCTCTCCCCATATCCTTTTTTTTTTAAAGCAATTGGGGTTAAGTAACTTGCTCAAGGTTACACGGCTCCGAACTCAGGTCCTTCTGATTTCAGGGCCGGCGCTCTATTCACTGCGCCACCTAGCCGCCCCCCCCCCCCATATCCTTTCATTATATTTCTCTACCACCTCTCAATTTCACCTTTTAAATATCATTGCTTCCCTTCAATCAGTCCTGTGCTGTCTGCCTATGTATACCTGTACAAATATATATACACACTCACATATGTATTCATACACCCATATACCCTCCTATATAGACATATCTATATATGTGTACATATATATGTATACATATATATGTATATATATGTATACATTTATATGTATATATACATTTCCTTTCACCTAATCTCATACTAACAAAAGTTTCATAAGTTACAATTATCATCTTCCATGTAGGAATGTAAATACATCAAAATTTTATAAGGTCCTTATGATTTCTTTTCCCTTTTTACATTCTCATGCTTCTCTTGCTTTTTGTATCTGAATATCAATTTTCTATTCAACTCTGTTTTTTATTTTTTTCATCAAGAAAGCTTGAAAAGCATCTATTTCATTGAATGACCATATTTCCACCTGAAAAATAATACTCAGCTTTGCTTGTTAGGTGATTCTTGGTTTTAGTACCAGCTCCTTTGACCTCCAGAATATCATATTCCAAGCCCTTCAAACCCTTAGTGTGGAATCTGCTAGATCCTGTGTTATCCTTATTGTGTTTCCACGATATTCAAATTTTTTCTTCCTGGCTGCTTGTAATATCCTCTCCTTGATCTGGGAATTTCAGAACCTGGCTATAATATTCCTAGGAGTTTGCTTTTGGGGATCTTGCAAAAGCAAGAGGTGATCTGTGAATCCTCTCACCCTCTATTTTGCCCTCTAGTTCTAAAACATCAGGGCATTTTTCCATGAGAATTTCTGTTTTCTTTTTTTTTTAAATTTAATTTAAATTTTATTTTTTCTCAATTACACATAAACAATTTTTTGTTCTTTTTCTTTTTTTCCAAATGCTTCATTAACTTCTGGTTTACATGATTCATTTCCACCAGATTTTGAGTTACTAAATTTTCCCGATGTTTTCACCTACCCACCATCCAAAAATAGCAGTCCCACAGGATATTCCCTCCTCCAACTGGCTCTCTCCCATATCTTCTCTCATATCCCATTCAACTTTTCGAGTAAGGCATGGTGGATCTATATTTCCCAGTGCCTGTATATCTTATTTCCCAATTACATGTAAAATAGTATTAATAACAGTATATATATATATATACATATATATATATATACATATATATGTATATATATATATATATATACACACACATATACATAAACACAAACACACAGAAAAGTAATTCAGTATAGGTTGTAAATGTGTATCTATGCAAAACATTAACATAGTAGATATATTGTAAAACACTGACTATATTTCCCTCCATCCTATCCCATGTCCCACTTGTTCTATTCTCTACTTTGATCCTGTCCCTTTTCAAATGTGGATGCTTCCAACTTCCTTGCCCCCAGCCTGCCCTCCCTTCCATCATCCCCCCTCTTATCCCCTACCCCCCTACTCTCCTATTTAGTGTATATGTATTCAATGTGAATAAGGTTTTGGCTTTTTGCCTTCCTGTTCTTCCCCTCCATTGTAACCATTTTTCCTTGCCTCTTTTATATGAGATAATTTACCCCATTTTGTCTCTCCCCATCTCCTTTCATTATATTCCTCTCTCACATCTTAATTTCCCCTTTTAAGGATCATCCCTTCCTATTACATTGGTCCTGTGCCTTATATCTATGTATACCTGTAAACATATATACACATTTACAAATCTATTCATATGTACATATACCCTCCTATATAGACATACACATGTATATATACAATATGTATATATGTATATATACACATTTATATTCCCTTTAATTATTTTCATACTGAGAAAAAATTTGCATCAGTTACAATTTTCATATTTCCATGTAGGAATGTAGATAGTCCAACTTTGATAAGTTCCTTATGATTTCTTTTCCCTGTTTTCCCTTCTCAAGTATCACTTGCTTCTTGTATCTGAATGTCAAATTTTCTATTCAACTCTTGTTTTTTCATCAATAATGCTTCAAAGTCCTCTATTCCACAGAATGGCCATATTTTCCCCTGAAACATGATACTTAGTTTTGCTGGGTAGGATTCTTGGTTTTAATCCCAGCTCCTTTGCCCTCTGGAATATCATATTCCATGTCCCTCAGTGTAGAAGCTGCCAGGTCCTGGGCTATTATGATTGTGTTTCCACAATATTGGAATGGTTTCTTCCTGGCTGCTTGTAGTATTTTCTCCTTGATCTGGGAGTTCTGGAACCTGGCTATAATATCCCTAGGAGTTTTCTTTTGGGGATCCTTTTCAGGAGGCAATTGGTGGATTCTTTCAACCTCTATTTTCCCCTCTGGGTCTAAAACATCAGGGCAGTATTCCTTCAAAATTTCTTGAAGGATGATTTCTAGGTTCTTTCTTTGATCATGAGTTTCAGGTAGTCCTCTACTTTTTAAATTATCTCTCCTGGATCTATTTTCCAGGTCAGTGGTTTTTCCCATGAGATATTTCACATTGCCTTCTATTCTTTCATTTGTTTGTATCTGTTTAACAGCATCTTGATTTCTCATAAAGTCACTAGTTTCCATTTGCTCCAGTCTAATTCTGAAGGAATGATTCTCCTCAGTGAGTTTTTGAGATTCTTTTTCCATCTGGCAAATTCGGCTTTTTAAGGCATTTTTCTCCTCTTTGACTTTCTGAGCCTCTTTTGCCATTTGAGTTACTCTATTTTTAAGGTGTTATTTTTCCTCAGTCAGGCTGTTGACTGTCATTTCATACTTTTCTTGCATCTTTATTATTTCTCTTCCCAATTTTCCCCCACTTCTCTTATCTGCTTCTTAAGGTCCTCTATGGCCTGTAACCAGCTTGTGTTTTCATTTGGGGCTTTTGATGCAGGAGTTCTTACCTCACATTCCTCTTCCTTTTCCATGCTTTGATCCTCTTTGCCCCCAAAGTAGGAGTCTAATGTTGCATTTTTCTGTTTATTTTTTCCTTTGCCTAGGCTTATTGCCACTTAATTACTTGATTTTTGGACTTGTTGCCACATTAGGACTCTGCCACCAGACAGGAGATCTTCTGTCCCAAACGTGGAGTCTTTACCACTTCTGGAGGTTGGGTGTCCTCTGTAAAGCCTCCGCCCACTCTGGCAAATTGGATACCCACCCCAGGCCTCCCCCAAAGACCACAATCCAGATCCAAGCAGGTTAAAGCAAGAGCGGGTAACCCCCAGACTGATTGCTGGCTTTCTCTACAGTTCACAGACCAGGAGCTGGAGCTGCCACTGATGCTGCAAAATGGTCTCTGTGCCACGTTTCCTCAGCAGCTTTTCGCCCCCGGGGGAGGAAGCCGAAGAGTTCACCAAATACCGGTCCTAAAGTCCATAGGGCACTAACCTCTCACTTTGTCCTAGGCATATCTGTGCTGATAATTCTGGAATCGCCACAATTGCTGGTGTTCTGGGGTCCCTCCAGCCTGCTTCTGGCCCGGCAGCCCTGGGGCTAAAACCACGGCTCATGCAGGCCTGGGCTCAACTCCCAGAGTGCTGTGCTGTTTGTTCCCAGCACGCTGTGCTGCCTGCTCTCAGAGCAATGCGCTAGCTGCTCCCTGCAGGGCTGCTGGGCTGTCCTCAGCAGGAGGTTAGCTTCTTTGTGTCTTATGTGGGTGCTGGGGCTCCAGAAGTCTTTCAGATTCCCCTTTTACATTGTTTGGAGGTGGTGTGGCACAGAGCACCTTGGAAGTGCTGTTTCTACTCTTCCATCTTGACTCTGCCCCCACTCTACTCCACCATCTTTCAAGAATTTCTTGAATGATGATTTCTAGGTTCTTTCTTTTGATCAAGTCTTTAAGGTAGACCACAGTTTTGGTCCCCCTGTTCCCAAAGTCCACATTAACCTTTTACTTTGCCTTTGGAATTAATTTGTTGATAATTCTGGCAACCATCACAGCTGCTGGTGATCCACTCTCCCAAAGTAGCTCCATTTATGGTAGTCAGGGCTGCCCTGAGGCTAAAACTGTGGGCTCAGGTGGGGCTGGACTCTGCTCCTAGTGTGCTATGATGGACCCTTCCTGCTGGGCTGCCTTCAGTGGGAGAAATGTTTCTCTCTGTTACTTTATGGGTTATGTACCTCTAAAGTTTGTTTAGAGTCATATTTTAGAGATATTTGAGGTGGTCATGGGGGGAGCTCTGGGAGTTTTCCTGCTTCTACACTACCATCTTGGCTATGCCCTAAATTGAAGAGTTTTAAAACAATTTGAATTTGTAATGGGAAGAGCAAAGGAAGGCCGTATTTTAGTTTGTTCTATTACTTTGATTGTCAATGATTTCCTTTAATAACAATGAAGATATTGTCTTTCACTATTGCCTCTTATTTACTTTTATTTCATCTTCCTCTGATGTTTGATAAAACTTGTTCTATACCTTTCATGTAGTCTGTGAGTTCAAAACTAATATCATAATAATGTTAACAAATTTAAATTTCAAATAAACTTATTATAGATAGATAGCCTAGAGAAACCAAGCTCTTTTGGGAGAGCTTCTATAGCTTTTCAGGGTGCTAAAGGGTCTTGAAACCAAAAAAAATTCAAGAAATTCTCCTCTAGATTAATTCTAGACCTGTCTCATAGATGTTGAACCAACTACTTGGCATCAGCAAAGTCACTGAGTTGACAGTGAAGGATTAGTTTAGGCATCCTCAGACTAAGTTTCTTTTGATAGTCGAGGATAAAAAAACATTTTAGGAAGGTTATCCCACACATACACCAGATAAGAACTAAATGAAAAGTGTCCCAATATCTTATATCTACAGGGTAAAATGGAAATTGAAAGACTACCAATCACATCATGAAAGAGAGCCCAAAATCAAAACTCCTAGGAGTATAACCAAACTGCAGATCTCCTAGGTCAAGCAGAAAATATTGCAAGCAGTCGAAATATCATGGAGCCATAGTCAGCATCACATAAGAGTTATGAAATTTCTATTCCCATTCAGTTTTTATAGAGGACTATCATTTCCAAGTTTTCTAATGTTCTATTCATTTCCTTAATTTTTTAATTATTGATTTTATGGCTATATTTACCTAGCCCTGAGAGGGGAAATTTGAAGTCCCCCCTCTAATTCAGTTTTACTATCTGTTTCCTCCTGTCATTCATTTAATTTTTCCTTTAAGAGTTTGGATACTATGCTATTTAGTGTATGTATGTTTAAGTATTGATATTACTTAAATGTGCACTGAGAGTTCATCAATTCTCTCCCTGTAGGTTGATAGAACTTTCTTTCATCAAGAATCCTTTGGAGCTGTCATGGATCATTGTATTGATTAGAGTAGTCATGTCTGTTTTAGATCTTCCTGATCATAGTAGTGAAGACTTTTGGGCAACATATTATTTTCCTGTTTTTTTCCATCCCTGATATTTTTGATCATAGGGTAACTAAACATGATGATTTCTGTTATTTTATATTTTTAAGGAATTTTGAATAATTTTATTGATTAGAAGCATTCGGTAGGAAAATAATTTTTTAAATCAAATTTTACTCTACTCATTCAAATGCTATGCCATAGCCAGCAAACAGCCATGGTTTTTGTTTCCTGTATATCTTTCATCAGTTACAAAATGGTAAATATGCAATCTATTGGATAATGCTGTTATAAAAGTATGTTTGTTCCCTCCTTAATACTCTCATTGAGGATGCCTTTTCATTTGTATATAGGTGACTCTCATAAAAATTTTTATTTTTATGATAGAGTAAGCCTCTGGATAGTTAGTTGTTTGTTCAGTTTTCTTTTTACTTATCAATAACTTCTAAGATTTATTTCTTTTTGTCATTCCCTTTCTTTTAAATGTCTTGTATATTCATCTGTTAACACTGTCACAATTGTGTCACTTTCAGCATATTTCTTCAACATACATTTAGGGTAGTCTGACTGCTCTCCCACCCCTTTCTTTAGTATAATTTCTACCTCCCCAGGTATGGGGTATTAGTATTCAAATGTAGTAGGCTACCATTCTTGAGAATAAAAATAATTATAATTTTTTATGAATGCTTCACTTTTATTCTGTTTGTTGTTCTCCAACCATTTTATACTTAAATGCCATTGGAATGACTGTTAAGTTGGTTCTAAAAAAACCCAATAATATCTTTTTTATGAATAATGTGCTTTGCCACTATGTATATATCACAAAGTCATCAAATTAAAAGAACCCATACGTACAGAGATATTTATATTAGCTCTTTTTGTGGTGGGAAAGAATTAGAAACTGAGGATACTCTTCAGTTGGGGAATGGAATAATTGCACAAATTATGATATAAGATTGTAATGGAGTATGATTTTTCAGTAAGAGATGATGATGGGGGTAATTCCAGAAAAAACCTAAAAAGAATTGTATGAACTGATGCAGATTGAAGTGAGCAGAACCAAGACAACACTACACATTAAGAGCAATTATTATAAAGAGAACAAATTTTGAAAGACAGCTACTTTGTTCAATACGATGATTCATGACAGTTCCAAAGGACTCATGATAAAAATTCTATCCACCTCCAGAGAGAGAACTAATGAACTTTAAGTGAAGATTCAAGTATTTTTAACTTTCTTTTTCTTTTTTTAAAACATGCTTAATATAAAATATGTTTTTTATGACTTCACATATACAATGGGTATCATATTGGTTACCTTCTCAGTGTGTGGGTGGAACTGGAGGGGGTAAGGAAATTTGGAACTAAAAAAATATTAAAAGATAAAATAATAACCCACCTTCTGTGAAACAAAAGAAACCATGATCACAAAGATAAAAAAGAATGATATAAACTTGCATTGAAGACATCTTTAATGAAGTATAAGAGAATAGTAATGATTTTGCAAATCATATTTTATAGAACACCGTATTTTACCCTCCTAGAGTTGTCTAAAACCTTAAGGTAATACACTTCACTTCTTATTGTCAACTATATTTTGAGAAAAAAGGAGAAAAACTACCACATTTGATTCAGGAAGTATCTCCTATGCACACATTCATTTAACTACTACACAGCATTATGAAGAGCAGAGTTGACTAATAAGGGCTTCTCATTTCTCCCACCCCAAAGTAAAGGAAAAGGGCTGAATCACCCTCAGACAATATATCTATATTCACACTGCCAGTTGAATGCAGGACTTTCTTCTCTAGTCTCCGCCCTTACTCCCCTCACTTTGTCCAAAATTAGAAACTGCCAGGAATCAACATAACCCAGCCTGTTGGAGACTGAAGAAATAAGCTCTTGCATTTCACCAGGTTCAAAGACCTGATTCATTCCTCTGCTAATTTTGAGAACTTGAAAAATAACTTAATGCTAGTTATTAATAAAATGATAATAAAAGACTCAGAATCACTACTCATTTCATCATTGAAACAGGATTAATTATTTGTATCTATTATTAATTCCTGGACAAATTTGACCTAGTCAGTGCATCTTCTATTAACTCCCCCTCTCTTCCATCATTGTGTAAAATAACAATACATGGTATTTCTTGTTTCATCACCAATTTTTTTAATGTGAAAGGAAATAGTAGAATAACAGAAGGATAGATTAAAACATATCAAGAATGTGAATCAGAACAGATATTGAAAGAATGCTTAGTCAAAGGAAAGGAATAAAGAGGTAGAGGGGAAGGTGGTGGGTGGGTGGGTGGGATAAAACAAACAAACAAACAAAAACCCCTTAACTTTCTTTTCAATAGTTTCCAAAAGGAAGGTCATTCATCAGACTTAATCTGAATTTGTTTTGTCCCTACAGAAGAAATTACCTCTGAGGATACATTGCCATGCAAAGTCTCTCTTCCAACACCAAAGGCTTCAAGTGGGGCCTTTGACTGAATCAAAACTTCACAGAACAAATCCCTTTAATAAAAAAAAAAAATATTTGTTCTGTAAAATTTGGACTCAAATGACCATGCCCAAGGATCTAGAAAGCCACTTGTAGCCTCCATGTTGAAATTCCCCACCGCTGTCCTGGACATTACTTTGCAAAACTCATCAGACACCTGACTTTTGCAATGCTTCCATTTAAGTCACACAGATGTAGTTTTTATGTTCCATAGTTTTTTTCTGTCTTCTTCTCTTTCCTGCTAATTACAGATGCTCTAAAAACATCTCCTGATGTTCTCCTTGTTGCCCAGGATCTGCCATAAGACTTTTCCACAGTGGGAAATTACAAACCCCAAAATATTTAGCTATCCCATAAGTGTTTCCTTCCTTGCCAGCAAGAGACTCAATTTCTTTCAAAGGCCTTTTGCTTTCAGATCATAAAAATGCCCTGAACTTTGTAATAACAGAGTTTATTTTGTTGGCTGATGCTTTGTTCATTAATTTTATGTGAAACATAAAGTAGGGAGATGTATGCTTGCCAAAGGGGGTCACCCCTCTTCCTGGAGAGTGTCCAACACAGAATAAAAGTGGAAGGGGGATTCCCCATAGATCATGATGGTTCCCAGATGCTCATTTGCAAATGACACTATGCACGGGTCACTGGAACATCCCAGAGCTTCCTCAATTTGATTTAGAATGACTCCAAAGCATAGCCATAGTCGCTAAAAATCTTCAACCACCAAGACTTCTTGCTCAGCTATTACAAAATTCACATGAGATCACCAATCCCTAAAAATATGGAAGAGTGCAATTGTATATTTACTTAAAAATATAGATGTGTCAATAAGAATCGTCAGGATATTAGATATGAGTTATTGATAAAATTGAAGGTAGAAACACATTTACAAGTGATTCACACATCTAATTATATTCCAACTAAACTAGTCTCTCTGTGGGCCATTACACAGATTATTTCTCAATACATCTATGAGACTTTGGATAGCCTTCCCATCTTTGTAACTCATTAGCTACCCACTTTGACTTCCTAGAATCTCTATCTTCCTGTGACTGCCAACTCAATGTCCCTGATATCTTTCCTGATCCCCTCTTTCAAGTGTTAGTGTTCTTTTTCCCCCAAATATCACTTCATATTTTCTTTTTAATGTATATTTTATTCATTTTATCTGTTCACACTTCCCCCTCTCCCCCTGTATGTAATGTTAATGGAATAGGAAGATATTCTCTGTACATGAATATGCCTATGTGACCACGTGTCCCCTTTTACCTTAGAACAGGAGTCATGCTCCCAGGTCTAAAGGAATACAGGTGTTTTTGTCACAGATATCTTGTTGCTTTCACAGTTGTGATATATCCTGAGTCACACAGAGCCCACTGGGAGATGAACTTGCCTAAGGAGGAGTTTGCTTAGTGGGAGGCTTGCTCATAGGAAGGCTTTCACACCTTTTGGTATTAAGTTAATTAGGCACTAAATCATGTGGTTGCGATGCCTTCTGAATCTGAGTCTATTAGTTGAAAACTATATATTCTGGGAGGCTAGTATTTCACTTTTGGGGCTTGATTATGAAAAGGACCTTTAGATTCCCTGGAGGGGACTCTGAGTAGCCATTAAGAGCCCCTCACCCCCAGCCACACAGATATTCTTGCTCTCCCGGTCTGGTGGTGTATGTAGGTGAGGTGGTCATATTATTTTATTCGCACAGGTGGAGCCCTGTCTGTTGGATTCTTTCTTGGATACTCACTTCTTTCTATTTAGCAATACTTATCTTTCTGTTTTTTTTTTTTTTGCTTGTTTTTTTTTTTTTTTGGAGGGCAATTGGGTTTAAGTAACTTGCCCAAAGTCACACGGCTAGGTTTTTTTGTTTGTTTGTGCATTAAGTGTCTGAGGCCATATCCGAACTCAGGTCCTTTTGACTCCAGGGCCAGCGCTCTACTCACTGTGCCACCTAGCTGCCCCTATCTTTCTGTTAACTAAAGTAAGATCACTAACCTCCTCAAAGCTGTCTTTCCTTTAGAAAAGCAGAAAATATGTGCTAGCAGCCCTTTCTGTGTACTAGTGTGGTTGCCACTACATGATAGAATGTAAAATTCTTGAGGGGAGGGTTGTCACTTCCCCCAGTATATCCCAATATTTTAGTAAAGGATCTGGTACACAACGGGTGCATCATAAATTTTTATTGAATGAATAAAGGATAGAAACAGAGTAGCAGTAAAAAATTTCCAATAAAACTGATAAAGCACTACATAAGACATATATGAACTCAAAAATGTTTGTTTTCTTTGATTTTATAAATAATGTTTGGTTTGCTGAGGGGTAGGATGTCAGAAGATACAATGTTCCACACTTGATACTTCATAAATATAAGGAATTACTGATGATGAAATGTTCTCAAACAATTCAGGCGGGTAGTGCTTACAGTCTGAAAGAGCTCTCTTAGGCACTGATAAAGCAGCTTACCTAGGGTTACACAATCAGTATGTGCTTTACTGATCTGAGATTAGCCTTTTAGTAACTACAAAATGCTACGGTTCACACACATAGTATGTATATGTAATGTGTGTATAGTATGCATACACACATATATACATATGTATTTGCAAATATATGTGACTATGAAGAGAGAATACTATATATGGACAATAACTAGATATAATTACATTATAATAGGGAACTCCTGGGTAAGGTAACTCTATCAATACGTGTTGGCATCTTCCTAGTAACTTATGGTCTTAGATTTTTTAAGACTGCTGAGAGTTTACATGATCCAAGGTCAAACAATCAGGGTATGTCAGAGATGAGACTTGAAGCCTAGAGTTGCTGGTTTTCAAGTCAACTGTCTATCCATTATGCCATTCTCTCTCTTTCCCCCCCACAAAAAATATAGTAAACCTTTTGGGATATCCATTATACATACATACATACACATATATTCACCCACAAACATATAAATACATACATACATATGCATACAAAACATAAATATATGTATACATAAAACTCTAGGGAACCATGATTTCATATATCCACTGATTGCATTTCCTCTCTACATACTTTAATAGATGATTTTCTATGCTGAATAGCTGCTATGTGTCAGAAAAAATATCATCACTTTGTCTACAGCCCTCTTGTTCTGAAGCTTTCTGAACTTTATCAGGTTGGTATTTAGAGGATTGATCTACAGTTCATTTCCTTTCAATGTATATTGAAAGTAATTCTGCTTTGTTATGACCTTCTAGAGATTAGGTATTTCTGGACTAGCTTTTAAGAACTATGAACTATCTAGATACACAAGGCATAGTAGTCAACCATTATAACAATTTACTGTTTGACAAACCCAAAGACTCCAGTTTATGGGATAAGAACTCACTATTTGAGAAAAAACAGCTGGGAAAACCGGAAAACAGTATAGCAGAAACTGGGCATAGATCAACATCTGACTCCATATACCAAAATAAAGTCCAACTGGGTACATGAGATTTAGATATAAAGGCTGATACTATAAAAAATCGGGGAGGAAAAAATCATTTATCTGTCAGATTTATGGAGAACAGATGAGTTTGTGACCCAACAAGAGATAGAGAAAATTGTGAAATGCAAATGGACAATTTTGATTCCATTAAAATGAACAAATTTTGTACAAAGCCAATTGTAATGCCAAGCATGAGTAACTTTCCAGAGGACTGCTGCTGTGAACAATTTTAAGGTTCTGATCACATAGTTTAGTGAACTCTCTATTTATTCAGCAGTAAATTGAAGCAAAACATTCACAGAAACCAAAGCACAGCATTCACAATCAACAATTCACATAGTTTTCACTAAAGTGGCCACATAGTTTTAAACAAAAGATATCATTCAGTAAGTCCTTAACTCAATCATCCTTAAGGAGCAAGCCTCCTTAAGGGACACAAAGTACAAATGTCAACGTTCTCCAAACCTGTCACATTTTCTTTATCTCTCAGGCAAAAAATGTATTTTCTCCTTGATTGGAGATTAGTTTCCAATCGTGCTTAATTCAATAACCCTTAAGAGGTACCAGGTACAGAGTACAAAGTTCTACCACCCCTAGATCACACTAAAAGTATGATCTACTCAGTCAGCACTAAGTACCCAAGAAGAGGTCTTTTAATTTGATTTGAGGCTGGCTTTCAGATTCCATGGTTTCATTTCCATGGTCCCAGCTCCTGCCTGAATTTACTCAACTGTCACCTGGATTCAAAGATAGGCACCTCTCAGCTCCTCATCCAGTTCCTCGTCAAACTCTTTGTATATTTCCACATTGACGTTCACAGTGTCTGGTCCACCTAAAGTCCTTCACAGTTTCTGTTTCTGGGAAGACAAAGCTTCACAGAGCCAAAAAAAACATTCACACACATTTCAGGCACCATAATCAAATCACTTTCTGCCACTGAAATCAACACAAACAAAATCTGAGAACTCAATACAAATTGTCAGTATAGTCCCAGGACCTCCAAAACCCTCCTCCAGTACTTCTGTTAACAGAAGACAAGAAAATCCTCTTTTAGGGCTACCACTAAGGTCCCAGTGCTTCTGTACAAACAAAAATCAACACAAACAGAAGAGACAAACATAGTACCTGGCCACCAAAAAGTATCCCTTCTCAATTTTTCTCTTTCCTAGCTTGGCCTTCTCCTTATATTTGGTCATTAGGTCCTCCCTGTTCTACCCCTTCCTGTTGCATCAGAAAGTTACTCCCACTGGGTTTCACAAGTTCTATTTCTTTTTCATTTTCTTTTTTTTTAGTATTAATAATAGTATATATATATATATATATATATATATGTATATGTATGTATGTGTATGTATATATATAGATAGATAGATAGATAGATAGATAGATAGATAGATAGATACTTTAAACATTTGATTTTAAAACTTTGAATTCCAGATTCATATCCTTCCTCCCTTACCACCCACCAGTACTGGGAAGATAAGAAATTCAGTATATGCTGTACATGTGTAGCTATGCAAAACATTACCATAGTAGATACATTGTAAAAGACTTACTATATTTCCCTCCCTCCTATCCCACCTCCCACTTGGTCTATTCCCTACTTTGATACTGTCCCTTTTCAAGAGTGGGTGCTTCCAAGTTCTCTCACCCCTTCCCTCATGCCCTCCCTTCCATCATCCCCCATATAATCCCCTTTCCCCCTACTCTCCTGTAGGGTGAAATATCCTATTTAGTATATATGTAATTCTCTACCTGATCCAAATTCAATGAGAATAAGGTTTTGCCTTTTTGCCTTCCTTTGCTTCCCCTCCCTTGTAATAATTTTCCCTTGCCTCTTCTATGTGAGAGTTTACCCCATTCTGTCTCTCCCAATCTCCTCTGGTTATACTCCTCTCTCACCTCTTAATTTCACCTTTTAAGTATCATCACTTCTTATTAAATTCAACCTATGCCCTTTATCTATGTATACCTGTAAATATACACACATTCACATATGTATTCATTTGCCCATATACCCTTCTTCAACTATTTTCATACTGAGAATAGTTTCATTAGTTACAATTATTGGTTTTCCATGTAGGAATGTAAATAATTAAACTTTGATAAGTTCATTATGTTTTCTTTTCGCTGTTTACGTTCTTGTATCTGAATGTCAAATTTTCTATTCAACTCTGGTTTTTTCCTCAAGAATTATTGAAAGTCCTCTATTCCACTGAATATTTTTCCCTGAAACATGTTACTCAGTTTTGCTGGGTAGGTGATTCTTGGTTTTAATCCCAGTTCCTTTGCCCTCCAGAAAAATCATATTCCATGCCCTTCTATCCCTCAGTGTAGAAGCTGCCAGATCCTGTGCTATCCTGATTGTGTTTCCCCAATACTGGAATTGTTCCTTCCTGGCTGCTTGTAATATTTTCTCCTTGATCTGGGAATCTGTATCGTGGCTATAATATTCCTAGGGGTTTTCTGTTTGGGATTTTTTTTCAGCAGGTGATCTGTGGATTCTTTCAACTTCTATTTTGCCCTCTGGTTCTAAAACATCAGGCCAATTTTTCTTGGGAATTTCTTGAAGGATGATTTCTAGGTTATTTCTTTGATCATGGTTTTCAGGTAGTCCAATAATTTTTAAATTACCTCTCCTGAATCTATTTTCAAGGTCAGTGGTTTTTCCCATGAGATTTTTCACATTGACTTCTATTCTTTCGTTTTTTGGATCTGCTTAACATCATCTTGATTCCTCATAAAGTTGCTAGCTTCCATTTACTCCAGTCAAATTCTGAAGGGATGATTCTCCTCAGTGGGCTTTTGAGATTCTTTTTTCCATCTGGCCAATTTGACTTTTTAAGGCATTCTTTTCCCCATTGCCTTTGGAAGCCTCTTTTGCCATTTGAGTTAGTCTGTTTTTTAAGGTGTTATTTTCCACAGTCAGGCAGTTCACTCTCTTTTCATACTTGCATCTTTCTCATATCTCTTCCTGATTTTTCTTCCACTTCCCTTATCTGATTCTCATGCTCCTCTATGGCCTTTAACCAGCTCATATTTTCATTTGGGGCTTTTGTTGCAGGAGTTCTGACCTCCCAGTCCTCCTGATGTTTCATGATTTGATCCTAGTTGCACCCCAAATAGGAGTCTAATGTTGAATTTCTATGTTTATTTTGTTTCCTTTACCTAGGCATGCTGCCATTCAATTACTTGACTTTTGGACTTTTTGCCACATTAGGACTCTGACACCACTTAGGGGAGCTTCCGTCTCAAATGCTGGGGTTTTCTCACCTGGCAGAGGTGTTAGTTGGGTGCCCTCTCTGAAGCCTTCACAAGCTCTGGCAAGGTAGTTACACACCCCAGGACCTTCACCCTAGACAGCAATCCCGATTCAAGAAGGTTAAAGCAAAACGATTACCCCTTAGACTGTTTACCTGGTCCCCCTACAGTCTGAAGGCCAGAAGCTGAAGCTGCAATGTGGCACTAGCTGTGATGAGGCATCTCAGTGTCTTCTCACCCTGGGGGCAAGAGCTGATGCTCTCCCAATTGCTGATCCCTAGGTCCACAGTGCACTGACCTCTCACTTTTTACTTTGCATCTGTGGGTTCTGGAAACATCCACAACTGCTGGTTTCTGAAGTCCCTCCAGCCAGCTGCTGGTTAGGCTCCCATTGCTGGTGCTACATCCTCAGCTCCAGCCAGGATGGGGTTGGCTCCAAGAGTGTTGTGCTGGCTGCTCCCTCTCATGCTTCTGGGCTGTCCTCAGGGGGAGGTTATCTTCTCTGTATCATTTTGTGGGTTCTGTAGCTCCAAAGTTGGTTTAGAGTCTCCTTTTACATGGATTGGGGAAGATGGAAGCTAGAGCCATGTGAAAGTCCTATTTCTAACCCACCATCTTGACACTGCCCCCTAAAGACCCAATTTCTAAAATATATAGAAAATGGAGTCAAATTTATAAGAATACAAGTCATTGCCCAACTGATACATAGTCAAAGGATATAAATAAGCAATTTTCAGAGGAAGAACTTAAAGCTATCTATATTCAAATGAAAAAATGTTCTAAATTGCTATTGATTAAAAAGATGCAAATCCACACAACTCTGAGGTACCATATTGCACCAATCACATTGACTAACATAAAAAAAAAACAGGAAAATGATGAATATTGGAGAAGATGTGGGAAAGTTTGAACACTAATTAATTGTTGGTGAAGCTGGGAAGCCATCCTACCATCCTGGAGAACAATTTGGAACTATGATCAAAGGGCTATAAGATATGCATACCGTTTGACCCAGTAATACCCCTTCTAGAGCTGTATCCAAAATAGATCATAAGAAATGATGAACAGCCATACTTCAGAAAAAACCTGGAATGATTTATATGAACTGATGCTAAGCAAATTGAGCAGAAACAGGAGAACAATGTATACAATAAGAGTCACAGTATGTGATGACTGATTTTGATATAGTTAGTCTTTTCAGCAATGCAAGGACATAAACTAATTCCAAAGGACTCATGATGAAAAATGCCATCCACTTCAAGAGAAAGAATTATGCAGTCTGAATGCAGAGCAAAGAAGAATTTTCTTTTCCTTTTTGTTTTGCTTTTTCTTTTTCATGGTTTCTCCATTCATTATAGTTCTTCTATACAACATCACAACTGTGAAAATATGTTTATTAGAAATGTATATGTAGAAACTATACCAGATTGTGACCCATCTTGAGGAGGGGGGGAGAGGAGGGAAAATTTTATTTTATTTTATTTTATTTTTATTTTTAACAAATGCTTTATTAACTTCGGGTTTACATCATTCATTTCTGCCAGATTTTGAGTTAAAATTTTTCCCCATTTTTCCCCTACCCACCACCCCAAAATAGCAGTCTGACAAGATATCCTCTCATCCAATCTGTTCTCTCCCATACCGCCTTTGACTTTACCAGTAGGGCAACGTGAATCTCTGTGCCCCAATGCCTGTACATCTTATCTCCCAGTTACATGCAAAATAGTATTAATAATGGTATTTATATATATTTGAAACATTTAATTTTAAAACTTTGAATTTCAGATCCATTCCCTTCCTCCCTTATCACCCACTCCCTCTGGGAAGTTAAGTAATTTAGTATGTGTTGAACATGTAGAGCTATGCAAAACATTACCATAGTAGATATACAGTAAAAGGCTGGTCCATTCTGTACTTTGACGCATTCCCCGAATACTGGTCCCAAAGTCCATAGGGCACTAACCTCTCACTTTGTCCTAGGCATGTCTGTGTTGATAATTCTGGAATCGCCACAGCTGCTGGTGTTCTGGGGTCTCTCCATATGGCTGCTGGCCCAGCTGCCCTGGGGCTAAACCCACAGCTCACCTGGGCCTGGGCTTGGCTCCCAGAGTGCTGCGCTGTCAGCTCCCAGAGTGCTGGGCTGGCAGCTCCCTACAGGGCTGCTGTACTGTCCTCAGTGGGAGGTTAGGTTCTCTTTGTCATTCTGTGGGTGTTGGAGCTACAGAAGTTGTTCAGAGTCCCCTTTTACATGATTTTGAAGTGGTGTGGGGGAGAGCATTTTGGAAGTGCTGTTTCTACTCTGCCATCTTGGCTCTGCCCCAGGGAAAATTTTAAAACTTATTAAAGTAAATGTTGAAAACTGAAAATAAATTAATAACAAAAAGCCCTAAGAAACATTTCTATGGCACAGTGGGGAGTGGGGAGAAATATGGGGAGAACCTTAAAATAAGTTATATACCACAACAATGGATATTATGGAATTTACCTTATATAGTACTTGCTTAATGTTTTTGCCTCTAAAGTAAAATATAGAATATTCAAATTGGAATAACTTTTACTTAAGCATTGCAGACTTTTTTTTTCCAGATATTACTTCTTTAGCTGAGGCTGTTTCAATCCTTATGATGAAATTTGGTTGTTTCTTATAAAATTCTGGTGTTATGGATGGGTCTTGTTATGGTAAGCAAAGAAGTACTTAGCACCTTGTTTTTAAATATTTAGTATTTAATTTAATGTGAAGTATTTAAATTAAATTTAAGTATTTAGCACCTTTTTTGAGTTCAAGTGTCTTTGAGCCTTGCTCTGACTTTATGAAATCTTTGTCAAGAAACAAAATTTGGGGGGCATCTAGGTGGTGCAGTGAGTAGAGCACTGGCCCTGGAGTCAGAAGGACCTGAGTTTTGATGCAGCCTCAGACACTTAACACACACACACACACACACACACACACACACACACACACACACACACCTAGCCGTGTGACCTTGGGCAAGTTACTTCACCCCAATTGCCTTCCACAAGGAAGCAAAAAAAAAAAAATAAGCAGCAGAACTTATGAACCCCACAGTGGGAGGAACTTGTTGATACAATAGATAGGAGCTAAAGACCATTTATAAGATGAAGCCCAAACTAAGAAAGAGCAGCACTGAGAAGGGGAACTTTGTGGTGGCCAGGCACTCTGTTTGTCTGTTTTGTTTGTGTTTATTTTTGTTTGTAATACTTTGTACAGAAATCCTTGGACCTTACAGGAAATCCTGAAAAAAAAAACATTTTATTGTTGTCTGTTTACAGAAGTCCTGGAGGAGGGATTCAGAGGTTCTGGGACTGTATTGACAATTTGTGTTGAGTTCTCAGACCTTGTATGGGGTCTATGTTGAATTCACAGGCAGAAAGTGAATTGATGATAGTGCCTACAATGTGTGTGAATGTTGTTTTGGCTCTGTGAAGTGTTGTCTTCCCATAAACTAACTGTGAAGGACTTTAGGGGAACTGGAAGGGGAGATGGACAAGGAACTGAGAACTGCCTGCCTTTGAATCCAGGTTGTGCAAAAGCTGGGACCATGGGAGAGGAACCATGGAATTTCAGTCAAGATGAAAAGACTTCTCCTTGGGTACTTAATGCTGACTGAGAAGATCATGATTTTTCTGTGGCCCTGGGGAAGGAGAACTTTGTACTCTGTACCTTGTACCTTTTTTTTTGCTTTTTGGAGGGCAATTGGTGTTAAGTGACTCTATGGCCAGTGCTTTATTTATTGTGCCACCTAGCTGCCCACTTGTACCTCTTTTTTAAATTTTTGGTATTTATTAATTTGTTTGTTTACTTTTAGTCTACAAGATTCAGTTCCACAATTCCTTGAGTTTCAAATTTTCTCTCCTTACCTCCCCTTCCCTTCACCTCATGGCAGCATACAATCAAGAATAGGATCTGCAAATACTTTCACATTAGACATTAGTCAGGTTATAAAGAAGGATTGTATCAGATGGAATGAAAAATGGGAAAGAGGAAACAAAACCAAACAAGAAAAAGAAAAATAGGTAGTTTGCTTCAATCTGCATTCAAACTCTGTTCTTTCTCAGGATGTAGAGATTTCTCTCCATCATGAGTCTTTTGGATTGACTTATAACCGTGCATTGCTGAGAAGAGTCCAGTCTATCAAAGTTGGTTGTCACACATACATTGTGTTTGTAATTGTTGTACCTTGTACCTCTTAAGGATGACTGAATTAAGGATGTTTGGAAACTAATCTCCAATCAAGAAGAAAGAAGAATTTTTGACTGAGAGATTAAGGCAATGACCTAGGGGTGAAGAACTTTGACTATTGTACTTTGTCTTCCTTAAGGAGTCTTGCTTCTCAAGGATGATTGAGTTAAGGGCTTACTGAAAGAAATCTTTTGCTTAAAACTATGTGGCCACTTTGGTGAAAACAGTATGACCACTTTAGTGATGAGTTGTTATGTTATAATATCGTGAATTCTGAACTTTGGTTTCTGTGAATGTTTTGCTTTAATTTACTGCTGAAAAAATAGAAATTTCACTATACTATGTAATCAGAACCTTGAAGCTGTTCACAGCAGCAGTCCTCTGGAAAGCTGCTCATGCTTGGCTTTACAAGTCTAACTCAGCACAGTTGCCTGGTAGTTTAGGTTTAGATACTGAAACAAAATGAGATGCTAAGTTCATTCAACATTTAGCAAAAGGATTTGGGACCATAGAAAAAGAAGAATATTTAACAAGAAAAGGCATTGAGAACCTCTCCTTGAGTTGGTTCAAGTGAGCCAAATTCTCATCATGATATAATCGCCAAGTAGTTGAAAACCCATTTAGATCCCCCTGTCTACTCTCTACCCAGGCTATGAGGAAGTGATGTAAAAAGTCTAAGCCTTTAATCCCATGAGCAAACAAGTTTTGAGGAATGTCCCCATGCTTTTTAAGGAAAAAACAGCAAAGCATGACAGGAGGGAGAGGTTAGCATATTGCTTCTACTGCAAATAGGCTAACTTCTCTTTCTACTTCCTCTAGAGCACTGGTTCTTAACTGGAGTCCACAAAAACATCCATGGATAAATTTAAGGAAATCCATCAATGTTCGTGGAAAAATTACATCTTTATGTTTACTAAACTCTAAAGGAATTCAGTTATAAAATTAAAAATAGAAATATGATTTTGAGAATAGTTCGTGAATATCACAAAAGTTAAGAACCCTTGCTCTGGAGATATATGGTACATAGCCAAGATATCACTCCCTGGATCTAGTTTCTTTCAAAGCTACTCCTTCAAATGACTTGTAGGAAAACTACCCTCTCCATTTAAAAGCCCTATTAAGCCAAATTATTGTCCCTTGCCCAAAGGTTGCTTTGTTTGGCTGAGGAGTATAGATAATGATTTGGAAGAGTCCAAGTTACTCATTTTATTCCATATGTTAATGAATATTAATGGAAGGAGAAACAGAAATGTATTTTGTCATAGGAATATACTACAGATCACCTAGATAGAAAAAAGAAATAGATGAAGAATTTGTGATCTATATCACAAGTCTGGCTTAAAAAGTATTATATAGTAGTGATAGGGCTATAATTATTTAGACACATGCTATATAGTCCTACTGAAAATAGAGCAGCTAATACATTCTTAACTTGCCTTCATGGATACAAAGAAATTCAATGTCAAAAATACAAAATGGGGTGGAGGTGGAAACAAGACGGTGCAGTAGAAGCACAAACTTGGCATGGGCTCTGGATCCAAACAATTCCAATACCTGTAAAAAATGACACTAAACAAATTTTAAAGCTACAGAAAACACAAAATGACAAAGAGAAAGAAATTTTCCACTGAAGAGAGCTGGTAGGCCAACAGGAAATGTGTAGCACAGAAAACTGGGAACTGAACAAAGTCCTGCAGGAGCTACACGGTTCCAGACCCAGGGAGGACCTGACCTGCAGTGGCCAGAGCAGATTCAGGAGAGTGAACCACCAGTAGCTGTAGCAGCTTACAGACTTCTTAAGCCATAAAAAGCAAAGAAAAATAAAAGGTCAGTGTGGAACTATGTTGGAACTGGTGGGGGCGGGGAGGCGCAGCACAGAAAATTACAGACCAGCTGCTCTCCCTGGAGTGAGCATCAGCCAGGGGCCTGCCAGCTGGTGCATGGCTGGCTCAGGGGCTCCTGGCCTGCAGATTATAAGGGGACCAAGAAACCATTCAAAGGGTAATCATTCTTGATTTGACCTACTTGGATCTGGATTGTGGTCTTGGGTAGCAGTCCTAGGATGTTTGAACAGGTAGCCAGAGCTTGTGGGGGCTGTAGAGATGGTGCCCTCCTAATAACTCCAACAGCTTCAAAAGCCCCAGTGATTTGGGACAATGCTCTCTCCATTCTTGAAGCAGAGTTCTACAGTGGCAAGGACCTCAAGGATTAGGTAGTTGGCTGGCAATATAAGCCAGCACGAGAAGCACAAAGAATCCCTTTTTTGGTGAGACAGAAAGGATCAAGGCATGGAGCAGGAGGAAGATAGTAAAGCCAGAACTCCTGCATGAAAAACCTCCAAGGAAAATATGAACTGGTTACAGGTGATGGAAGATCTCAAGAAGGGTTTTGAAAATCAAGTAAGAGAATTGGAGGGAAAATTGGGAAGAGAAATGAGAATGATGCAGGAAAATCATGAAAAGTAAATCAACAGCCTGCTAAAGGATATCCAAAAATACACTGAAGAAAATAACACCTTAAAAAATAGACTAACTCAAATGGCAAAAGAGGCCCAAAATGCCAGTGAGGAAAAGAATTCCTTAAAAAGCCAAATTTGCTAGATGGAAAAGGAATTTCAAAAATTTGCTAAAGAGAATAATTCCTTCAAAATTAAATTGGAGTAATTGGAAGCTAATGACTTTATGCGAAATCAAGAGATTATAAAACAGATCCAAACAAATGAAAATATAAAAATCAATGTGAAAGATTTCATTGGGAAAAACACTCACCTGGAAAATAGATCCAGGAGAGATCATTTAAAATTATTGGACTACCTGAAAGCCACAATCAAAGAAAGAACCAAGACACCATCTTTCAAGAAATTATCAAGCCAAATTGCCCTAATATTCTAGGACCAGAGAGCAAAATACATATTGTAAGAATTCACTCGTCGCGTCCTAGAAAAGATCCCCCCAAAAAATCACCTAGGAATATTATAGTCAAATTCCAGAGCTCCCAGGTCAAGGAGAAAATATTACAAGCAGCCAGGAAGAAACAGTTCGAGTATTGTGGAAACAAAATCAGGATATCACAGGCCCTAGCAGCTTCTACATTAAAGGATCAAAGGGCTTGGAATATGATATTCTAGAGGTCAAAGGAGCTAGGACTAAAACCAAGAATTACCTACCCAGAAAAACTGAGTATAATTCTTTAGGGGAAAATATGGCTTGTCAAAGAAATAGAGGGTTTTCAAGCATTCTTGATGAAAAAAACAGAATTGATCAGAAAATTTGACTTTCAAATAAAAGAAGCAAGAGAAGTGTGAGAAGGTAAACAGGAAAAAAGAAATCATAGGCAACTTATTAAAGTTGAACTATTCACATTCTTACATGGAAAAATGATATCTGTAACTCATAAGACTTTTCTCAGTGTGAGGATAGTTGAGGGGAACATATATGTATATATATATATATATATATATATATATATATATATATGTATAGGAGGGTGTATGTATATATAAATATATATGGGAATGTGGGCATATGTGTATTCATGTATACACTGAGGACTCATGATGAGTTGAATATGAAGGGATGTTATCTAAAAATAAAATTTTGAGGTGAGAAAAGGAGAAAGGGAGATACAGATTAGGGTAAAATATCTCATATTAAAGAGGCAAGAGAAAAATGCTATAATGGATGGGGAGAACAGGAAGGTGAAAGGGAATGGGACAACCTTACTCCCATTGAATTTGGCTTAAGGGGGGAATAACATACACACTCAATTGGGTATCTTACCCTACAGGAAAATGGGGGGGGGGTTGTAGGGATAGAAAGGGGCATGATGGAAGGGAGGGAAGACTGTCGTATAGTGTTGTTAAAAGCAAACATTGTTGTAAAGGGATAGGGGAAAAAGAGAAAACTAGAATACGTGGGGGGGGGACAGGAAGGAGGGAAATATAGTTAGTCTTTCACAGATATAACAATTATGGAAATGATTTGGATAACTACACATGTACAACCTATATTAAATTGCTTATCTTCCCAGTGGGGGTGGGTGAGGAGGGAAGAAGGGAGAAAATCTGAAACTCAAAGTTTTAAAAAATGTTTAAAAATTGTCTTTTACATGCAACTGGTAAATAAGACTTTTAGGCAATGGGGTATAGGAATCCATTTTGCCTTACTAGAAAGTTAGGGGAGGTGATGGGGGAGGATTTAAGAAAGAACAGATTGATGGGAGGGTTATTCAGTAGGCTTGCTATTTTGGGATGGGGGTAGGGGAAAGATGGGGAGAAAAAATTGTAACTCAAAATTTTGTGGAAATGAATGTTGAAAACTAAAACTACATTAATTAAAATTAAAAAAATGCAAAATGGGGAAAATACTTTATAGAAATAAGTTGGTATTAAAAGGACATAGAGGTCTTAGTGAATGGAAAGTCAATGGTGTGATATAGAAACCAAAAACTCTGATATGAAATCTTGCATGCTAATAGTGCCAGAATCCTGGGACAGGAATGTGCTAATACAACTGTAATATCATTTACTAGATTTCATCTGGTATTGTAGAGTATTATTTTCAATTCTGGGCATGATGCTAGAGAGTATACAGTAGAAAACATTCAGGCTAGTAAAGATACTTGAATCTTTGGCATATAAGGATAAGTTAAACACATCAGATAAATTTAGATTTTAGACATGAAAACTCATTTGGCTGGGTGGGCGGGTTGCAAAACAATAGCTGTCTTCAAGTGTCTGAAGGGCTGACATTTAAAGGAGTGGTAGGGTTTGTTCTATTTGGTGCCAGAGCACAGAATCAGGAGCAATGAGTACACATTTTGAAGAGGTACATTTGGCCTTGATGGCAAGAAAGTAATTTCACAATTTGACTTTCCGAATAGGCGGGTGCGGGTTTATTGTATATCCTGCAACTTTGCGAAATTTATTTATTGTCTCAAATACGTTTTTACTTGATTCTCTAGGATTCTCTAAGTATATCATCATATCATCTGCAAAGAGTGATAGCTTGGTCACTTCTTTGCCTAATTTGATTCCTTTGATTTCTTTTTCTTCTCTAATTGCTACTGCTAACGTTTCTAGTACCAGATTGAATAAGAGGGGTGATAGTGTACACCCTTTCACAATTTGACTTTTCGAATAGGGGAGTGTGCTGTCTTCAAGAAGTGGTAGGTTAATATAACTCCTTAGAGTTCTGTAATTAGGGATCAGAGTAGTATGTTAGGGCCCTGTAGTCAGGAAGACCTGGATTCAAATCTGACCTCAGACACTTAACTCTTACTAGCCGTATGACCTTGGGCAAGTCACTTAACCCCAATTGCCCTGCCCTCTCCCCTCCAAAAAGCAAAAAAGTAAAAAAGTATGTTTGGGGAATATTTCTTTCACCTATAGGGAGAAATATAATTATCCTAAAACCCTTTCCAACCCTCCAATTTTGTGATTCTGTAATAATATGATTAATTTAGCCCCACAACAAAATTAACAATGGGCAAAAGAAAATCACAGGTATACACAAATAGAATGCTTTTTGACAAGATTCAGTGTCTTAATTATTACTAATGTAATCATCTGGAAGGGTTATGTTTAAGGCTTATTGGGACATAGAACAATTTTTTTCTAAGACATTTAATTAAATGTTACATTTAATCTCCCTTTGCATTGACCAAGGATATATCCAATATTGATCTTTCTGATGGTATTTCTTTGATGATTTATTTTCTTTAATCGTAGCCCACTTCTGTTCCTCTTTATATACATACTTCTCATTGCATCCCTGGGATGAAAGGAGACTATGACTACTCTCGACTTTTGGATAGTTACAAAATTAATGCTAAAAAGAGGAAAACCAAAGGAGGCAAAAACAGAATATTCAGGTACAAACTTGGTTAGGTCCATGAATATTCTATATAGAAAGTGGTAGCCTGGGTGGGGGGGCAAGATGGCAGAGTAGAAACAGCACTTCCAAGGTGCTCTGCCCCACACAACTTCCAAACAATGTAAAAGGGGACTCTGAACAACTTCTGGAGCCCCAGCACCCACAGAACTACACAGAGAAGCTAACCTCCCGCTGAAGACATCCCAGCAGCTCTGCAGGGAGCGGCCAGCACAGTGCTCTGAGAGCAGACAGCACAGCGTATTGGGAACCAGAAGCAGAGCGCTCTTGGAGCTGAGCCATTTTTCAAGGTGGGTGGTGGCTCTGGCTCCTGGTCTGCGAACTGTAGAGAGATCCAGCAATCAGTCTGGGGGTTAATCGCTCTTGCTTTAAACTGCCTGGATCTGGATTGTGGTCGGGGGCGGGGGGGGGGAGGTTTGGGGTGGGTATCCAATTTGCCAGAGCGGGTAGAGGCTTTACAGAGGCCACCCAACATCCGGAAGTTGTGAAGACCCCACATTTGGGACAGAAGCTCTCCTGTCTGGTGGCAGAGTCCTACTGTGGCAACAAGCCCCCAAATCAAGTAATTAGGTGGCAACATGCCTAGGCAAAAGAAACAAAATGAACAGAAAAGTTTAACATCGGACTCCTATTTTAGGGGCAAAGAGGCTCAAAGCACGGAGGAGGACTGTGAGGTCAGAACTCCTGCACCAAAAGCCCCAAATGAAAATACAAGCTGGCTACAGGCCATAGACGACCTTAAGAAGCAGATTAAGAGAAGTGGGGGAAAATTTGGGAAGAGAAATGATAAAGATGCAAGAAAAGTATGAAATGACAGTCAACAGCCTGACTGAGGAAGATAACACCTTAAAAAATAGAGTAACTCAAATGGCAAAAGAGGCTCAGAAAGGCAATGAGGAGAAGAATGCCTTAAAAAGCCGAATTTGCCAGATGGAAAAAGAATCTCAAAAGCTCACTGAGGAGATTCATTCCTTCAGAGTTAGACTGGAGCAAATGGAAGCTAGTGACTTTATGAGAAATCAAGATGCTGTTAAACAGATCCAAACAAATGAAAGAATAGAAGGCAATGTGAAATATCTCATGGGAAAAACCACTGACCTGGAAAATAGATCCAGGAGAGATAATTTAAAAATTATTGGACTACCTGAAAGCCATGATCAAAGAAAGAACCTAGAAATCATCCTTCAAGAAATTCTCAACGAAAATTGCCCTGATGTTTTAGACCCAGAGGGGGAAATAAGAGGTTGAAAGAATCCACCAATTGCCTCCTGAAAAGGATCCCCAAAAGAAACCTCCTAGGGATATTATAGCCAGGTTCCAGAACTCCCAGATAAAGGAGAAAATACTGCAAGCAGCCAGGAAGAAACAATTTCATATTGTGGAAACACAATCAGAACAGCACAGGACCTGGCAGCTTCTACACTGAGGGATCAAAGACCATGGAATATGATATTCCAGAGGGCAAAAGAGCTGGGACTGAAGCCAAGGGTCACCTACCCAGTAAAACTGAGTATCTTGTTTCAGGAGAAAATATGGCCATTCAGTGGAATAGAGGACTTTCAAGCATTCTTGAGGAAAAAACCAGAGTTGAATAGAAAATTTGATATTCAGACACAAGAAGCAAGAGATGCTTGAGAAGGTAATCAAGGAAAAGAAATCAAAAGGAACTTATCAAAGTCGAACTGTTTACAGTCCTACATGGAAAAACAATAACTGTGTCTGATGAAACCTTTCTCATTATGAAAATAATTGAAGAAGTGTATATGGTCATATGAATACATATGTGAATGTGTGTATATAGTTATACATGGATAGAGGGCACAGGTTCAATTTGATGGGAAGGGATGATACTTAAGGGGTGAAGTTAAGAGGTGAGAGAGGAAAGTGTCAAGAGGAGATGGGGAGAGACTGGGTAGGGTAAACTATCTCTTGTAGAAGAGGCAAGGGGAAGTAGTTGCAAGGGGCGGGGGGGAAGAACAGGAAGGCAAAAAGGCAAAAGCATATTCTCATTGAAGTTGGCTCAAGGAGAGAATCACATACATAGTAAATGGGATATCTCACCCTGCAGGATAGTAGGGGAAAGGGGTATGAGAGAGGGGATGATGGAGGGGAGGGCATTCTAGGGGGAGAGGAGTTTGGAAGTAACCACTTTTAAAGAGGGATCGGATCAAAGTAGGGAATGGACCAGGTGGGGGGTGGGATGGGTGGGAGGGAAATATAAGCAGTCTTTTACAGTATATCTACTATGGTAATATTTTGCATAGCTATACATGTACAACACATACTGAATTGCTTATCTTCTCAGAGGGAGCGGGTGACAAGGGAGGAAGGGAATGGTTCTGAAAATCGAAGTTTTAAAATTAAATGTTTCATAAGATGTCCAGGCATTGGGGCTCAGAGACTCACCTTGCCCTAATGTCAAAGTCGAAGGCAGTTTGGGAAAAGATATGGGAGAGAGCAGATTGGATGAGGGGATATCTAGTGGGATTGTTATTCTGGGGTAGTGGGGAGAGAAAAAATGGGGGAAAATTGTAACTCAAAATCTGGTGGAAATGAATGATGTAAACCAGATGTTAATAAAACATTTGTTTAATGAAAGTAAAAAAAAAGAAAGAAATGAAAAAAAAGAAATAAAAATAAAGTGGTAGCCTCCACTTTCATTATGTTAGGCTAGAGAAGGGCTATTCTTCACTCTCCACTGAAATCACATTTTAATGTTTAGAAGGCTACATCCAAGAAGCCATAAACTCTCTTTTTATGCTGGTTTAGACACCATTCATCATTAGATCTTAGGGCTGAAGGGGTGATTATAGGACTCTAAAATATAAGGGTAGACTCCAGGTTTCCAGAACTCCCACATAATCTACCACAAGCCGGCAGAGAATGTCTGTACAAGCTCCATTGGTGGATGAGGTATGAAGGGGTCCTCTTGCTCTAGGATCACATAACATGCTATTTTTCATAAAAGGGTGATTTATTCTCTCTTCTTCTTCTTCTTCTTCTTCTTCTTCTTCTTCTTCTTCTTCTTCTTCTTCTTCTTCTTCTTCCTCTTCCTCCTTTTCTTCTTCTTCCTTTTCCTCTCTCTCTCTCTCTCTCTCTCTCTCTCTCTCTCTCTCTCTCTCTCTCTCTAATTTCCCTTTTGGGTGTTACCTTACTGGTAATCCTCTGAGCTTTTCTCAACTGTGATGCTTTGATCTTCTTTGCCATTGCTCTTAGGGTTATTGTTGTGAAAGTTGAGCTTGACTGTAATTGTTCACTGTGTCACTTTTACCTGACCTCCCCATTCTTTCATCACAATTTTACAAGAGAATACTTTTATCTATGGAATTTATATAGCCAATTTTCAAAAGTCTACCCATACATTTTTAGTTCTATTGGACCTTTAACACTATATGATGCTGAAGCTCCAATATTTCCCCATTCCTCCAATTTTACAGAAGAAGAAACTGGGCCCTCAAGACATAAGGTAAATTTACTGAGAATTACATAGGTAGAAGGAAGCAGAGCAGGGATTCGATGAGAGACAAAATACAATTGCTTTGTATGAATACTAGCTGAGCCATT
Source organism: Gymnobelideus leadbeateri (assembly GCA_011680675.1). NCBI lineage: Eukaryota > Metazoa > Chordata > Mammalia > Diprotodontia > Petauridae > Gymnobelideus > Gymnobelideus leadbeateri. Next base: position 96,620 of record WOXC01012136.1, on the reverse strand, counting down.
GATTTAGCTGTTGGACTTAGAGTGCTGTGAAAGAAAGAGATGATCTGCACATAATTTTTTTTAAATTGAGAAAAATATACTTCTTCTTTTTCACCCTCCCCAATAGAGAATGAAAAGGAAAGACAAGACTCTTGTAATATTTGTGTAGTTAAGCAAAACAAATTGCCTATATTGACTATGTCTAAAAATATATATTTCATTATGTGTATTTACTTATTTACATCTAAGACAGAAGGTATTATGGTTCTTTATTGAACCTATAGACTTGTGCTTGATCATTTTTATTATAGGAGTCCTTAGCATTTTGAAATCCCTTAGCTTTACGATGTTGTTATTGTATATTGTGTTCTTCTTACTTTGCTCTCTTTATTCTGCATTAATTCATGTCTTACCAGGTTTCTATAAATCTGACTCTTTTATAAAATGATAATATTTCATTCTTTTAGAAGACGATAATATTTCATTTCATTCATACGTCATATTTTCCCCATTGGAAAATCCCATTAGATTTTAATTCTTTGCCACTACCAAAAAAAAAAGTACTGCCCGCTATAAATATGTTTTTACTTATGTATCTTTTTCTCCATCTTGTGGAATAGGCTTAATTTAACTGGGACAAAGGGTATAAACAGTTATTTTGAAAATATAGTCCTTTACTAATATCTAGAATATGCCTACACTTTGCAAAGATTGAGTCTGGATTGGCCTTAACCCCAACTCTGATTTAAGGCCTTGAAAATCCTATAATATGGGATATCCTGGCTAAGATGAAGATAAACTGTGCTAAGGAGAATTTTTACTGAAGGTGATGTGAGGACACTAGGAAAGAAATCCTGTTAAGACAAGAAATAAAGACAACATATATAATCCACCTATTAATGACTAGTTACAGGTAATGACAGTATATGACTCAGTGTTTTGAAGTACTCATTTTAACTGGAACTGAATTATAATAATTATAAAGTCTATACTACTCATAAAACTTTCAGGGATTTTCGTTTTTATCAAAGTAGACTTACTACCTGTTTCAAAGTTGGAAATGTCTTCTCCGTCACAATTAATTAACCTATTTTGCCTTTCACAGGCTTTATTTGCATTTTCATGGTCAATGTGCCCTATTACAGGTAGGCACTACTCAATAATATGGGATCTTAATCCCAAGATAAATAAGGGAAACTTTTTTTTGGTTGGCTATTCATAGACTCACAGAATTTCAGAGTTGGAAGGGCTTTTAGAGACCATCTCATTCTAATTCTACCTATAAAATAATCCTTTTTTTCAATATATTTGACTGTGGCAATATAGATTTTGTTTTAAGGCTTGTAATGAGGGGGAACCAACTACTCCCCAAGAAAGTCCTTTTCACTTTGGGATAACTCTTATTATTAGGCCATTTTTGTTTTATTACCTCATTTCCCAATTTTCTTTTCTTCAGATTTTATCCATGGCTTTTACTCTTACCCTTGGGGAACAAACATAAAAATTTTCATTCTTTTACCACACAGTACTCCTTCAATTAATTGAAGGCACCTCTTATGTTCTTCTTTTAAAAAAATTATCTAGGATTAACATTCCCATTTCTTTCAATAGATTCTCATAGAGCATGTATACGAGCTAATAAAATACAAGCCCTTTCACAATGCTTATCAGTCGCTTTTTTGGCATATGGCTTTCCCGTTTATCAATGTCCTTCCCAAAATACAGTACTTAAGATCCCAATAAATAAATATTCAAGACATGATCACAATATGTAGACTGATAAAACCATTTCCTGAGTTCTGAATACTATGTTTCTCATTATCACTTATGATTCTAAAATAGTAGTTTTTTGGGGGGCTACTATTCACATTGTTGATAGATATTGAAAATTGAGTGGGGGCTGGACTCCAGTGAGAGACATAAAAATGGGGAAATGATTAGAAGGGGATTTAAGTATTTCAGATAGGAGATGATGAGGATCTGAAATAATTTGTCTTTATGTGTTTGGAGAGAAGGGAACCTACATGAGATATGGTAAATCAGAAAGGACAATATTTGAGAACTCATTCCATGTGAGTCAAGTGAGAATAAAGTATGGAGGATGACAACAAAGTTTTGAGCTTTAATGACTGGTAGAATGTTGGTGCCCTTGACAGTAATAAAGATGTTTGAAAGAGGGGGATGTTTGAAGGGGGTAAAGATGATGAATTAATTATCTTTGTGTTATGTTGACATTCAGATGCTTATGGGACATCCAGTTAGAGATGACTAAGAGGAAGCTGGTGATATGGGAGTAGAGTTCAGTGGATAGATTAGGGCTAGATATATTGATATATAGATCTGGTAATCATGTGCATAAAGATGACATTTGAAGTTGCAGTAGTTAATAAGATTACCATATTAGAGGAGAGAAAGAAAAGAGAAGTCTCATATAGAACATTGGGGAACATTCAGATTTAGGGGTATCACATAAATGAAAATCTAATGATGGAAAAACTGAAAAAGATTTATGAGACAAATAGAAGGGGAAACAGGAGAGAGTCATATTTGCAAATGCAGTGTTCTTATATAGGAATAAATATTCTAAAGAAGATTTCAAATGATGCAGAGAGTCAAGGAAGATCAGGTTTTAGAGGAGGTCATCAGAGTTGGGAATTGAGTGATCATTCATAATTCTGGATAGGGTCATTTGAATTGAATGATAAAATGAGGTACCAGATTTTGGAAGATCAATAAAAGAACAGAGAGGTAGTGGAGCATCAATTCTTGAGTTCTTTCACAAAGAATGTATCTCCCAGCGAAGGAGAGATATAGAATGATAGTTATTAAGGATGCACAGATCCAAGGAGATTTTGAAAATTTTGTTTTGCTTTGCTTTTGAGGATGGAACTGATGTTACATATTTATAGGCAATTGTGAAGGAGTCAGCAGATAAAAAGAGTAAAGATAATAGAGAATTGGGATGATATAATAATTTTTTGTTAAATCAGGAGGGGGTAGAATCAAGGGTGTATGCTGATGACTTTGTTCTGAAAGAAGGACCACTTCTTCATTTTGAAATGAGATGAAAGGTAGAGATGTTGGAAGATGTCAGAGGAATGTGAGAAGTAAGGCAGAAGGGAGAACTCTTATTGAATGTGTCATTTATAGTTCTAGGGAAAATATAAGTCAAGGTCTCAGGTGAGAACATGGCAAAAAGATGTTCTATGGGATTGTTTTAGGAGAGAATAGGTTTGAATGACCATTGTGAAAAACAGGACAGTGATTCAATTAGGGTGGAATAGAATATTTGTCCTACTCCAAGGAGAGTCCACTTGAGATCAGGTTACATAAACTTGTATTTGGTTAAGTCACAATGGTTTCCTGGTTTCTTTCAGCTCTGTTTAGCAGCACACATTTAGAATCAAAGAAGGTACGTGATAGGAGTAATGTAGGTTTGGGCCTTTGCAAGCCATGGCAAACTAATTATAGCACAAGAGGGTGAGGGTTGAGGATAGTACAACATTGATAGGCTCCCCAAAATGTTGAAATAGGGAAGAGAAGAAAGTGTAGCCAGTACAATTTGATGTCCTGCTGTAAAGCCAAACACGAGCAGCTTTCCACACGACTGCTGCTGTGAACAGCTTCAAGGTTCTGATTACATATTATAGTGAACTCTCTATTTATTCAGTAATAAACTAATACAAAACATTGACAGAAACCAATGTACAACATTCACAATGTTATAGCATAACAAGTTATCACTAAAGTGGCTGCATAATTTTCAGCAAAGTGACCACATGGTTTTAAACAAAAGATATCATTCAATAAGTCCTTAACTCAATCATCCTTAAGGAGCAAGCCTCCTTAAGGGACAGAAAGTACAAGGGTCAAAGTTCTCCACTCCTAGGTCACGTTATCTTACTCCCTTAGTCAAAAAGTCTTCTTTCTTCTTAATTGGCGATTATTTTTGCAATCATCCTTAATTCAATCATCCTGAAGAGGTATAGGATACAGAGTACAAAGTACTCCCATCCCTAGGATACAGTATATCAGGATCTTCTCAGTTTGCATTAAATATCCAGAGGTTTTTTTCATCTTTTTTCATCATTTTTTCATCAGGCTGAATCTCAGATTCCATGGTTCCTCTTCTGTGTTTCCAGCTCCTGCTTGAATCTGCCCAACTGTCACCTGGATTCAAAGGCAAGCAGCTCTCAGCTCCTTGTCCAGTTCCCATTCCATATTGAAACTCACAATGTCCAGTCCACTGCAAGTCCTTCAAATTTTCTGTTTCTGGGAAGACAAAGCTTAACAGAGCCAAAATAACATTCACAGACATTGCCAGCACCCCCATCAATTCACTATCTGCCTGTGAAATTAACACAGACCCACAAACAAGGTCCAAGAGATTAACCAACAGGTCAACACAAATCATCAACATAGAAATCAACACAGAACCACAAACAAGGTTTGAGAATTCAACACAAAATAGTCAGTACAGTCCCAAGACCTCTGAATCACTCCTCTAGGACTTCTGTAAATAGACAACCAGAAAATCCTCTTTCAGGGTTTCCAGTAAGGACCCAGGCTTTTGTACAAAGTTATCACAAACATTATTAACACAGACAGAACAAACAAAAATGGTGGGATACCTCCAGTTTTCTCCTTCTTAACTCTGCCACCACAAGAGTTCTGCTCTTCTCAGTTCTGCTCACTCCAGCTTGGCCCTCTCCTTATATATGGTCATTAGCTCCTTCCCTTCCCGTTGTATCAACAGCAGAAGTTCACAAGTTCTAGGGTTCACAAGTTGTGGGGTTCACCAACAAATACATACAATCATGGGCAAGAACTGAAACAAGGTGTCAACTAAATAGCTGAAACAAGTTTGTTAACTACTTCTTTGCTTGCCGTTACACCTGCAAGTTACTGCCGTTACCCCTGAGGGGATGAACATCACAGTGAGGATAAAGAGGAGGGCCAGGGGTCCCAAAGTAGAGAGAAAGATCAAATAATAAAAATATTATGATCACTTAAGGAATTTTGGATTTCATAAACATGTAAAGTAAAACACGTGTGGGTGAATACAAAATGATGTTCATAACTGTAGTTGAGATGAAATGGAGAAATAAGTAATAATGATAATTGATTACATTGAGGAATTGGGAAATGTGTGTATTTGGGAGAATAGCAATATATGTTGAAATGCCATAGTAATATTATTTTTAATGATAATGATAACGTTTATCTAGCACTTTTTGGTATAAACGGTACTTTGCGAATATTGTGTTATTTTATCCTTATAACAATTCTGTGAGGAAGGTGCTATTATTAACACCATTTTGCAAATGTGCAGTTTTTACACTGGTGGAATTTTAACCCAGGTCCTTTGATTCCAAGTTTCCACTGTTACACATTACCTCTTAACAAATGAAAATTTGAAAATCCCTGGAGAACATAGGACTTCTATAATTCATTAAATCCATACTTTGTTTCAGAGCAACACCCAATTTAAATGTCTTATTCATAAAATTATCTTTCTTAGGCTTTGTAGTTCTTGAGAGAAAGAAGCTTTATAGTCTCCTTTAGCAGCTCATTTCCATTGCTAAATGATTAAGTATAGGTATGATTCAAGCCAGTGTATGATATCATAGAGACAAGACATTTGTCATTTGACACTTTCTACCAAAGTGTATGTGTATGTGTGTGTGCATGTGCATGTGTGTTTGCATGTGTGTGTGTGTGTACAATTCAGCATTTCTTTTAGCAAAGGGAAATGTGTAAACTTGAGAGGATAAAGTTGCTGAGTGATAGTAACATTCATTAGGTCTTGTCCAAATCACTCTTATCTCAAACACATTCACCACCTGCTTTATAATACCCTTCTCCCAACCTTGTCTCCCAAGAAACCCGGTCTCAGTTTCTTCATATACCAAAATTTCTATGAGTATTTCTCTAATCTATCTCAACCACCTTAGACCTTCCTATCACTCAAATGAATTTACCCCAGGCAGATAAAAGAATCGCTGCTTATAACTCTAGTGATGCTTAAGCATTTTCTGTCTAAGAAAGTGTCTATTTATTTTCATTTGAAAATCATGAGGCAATCATTAACTATCATTAGGTAGTAAGAATCAGAAGAAAAGGAATTAAAAACTAAAATTAGATTACTTCTTAATTAACTGAAAGCAACACATAACAAGGACATTTCTTCATGTAAGGCAAGCCAGTGTCTAATTGCCTATAGCTCTTAAGAGAATTGAGAGGTCCTATAGGCATACCTTGTTTTATCATGATTCACTTTTTGCATTTAACAGATACTGCTTTTTTTTAACACAAATTGAAGGTTTGTAAAAACCCTGTTTGGAATAAATCTATCAGTGCCATTTTTTCAACAGCATGTTTCCATACTGTGTCCTGTGTCACATTTTGGTAATTCTTGCAATATTTCAAAGCTTGCTGTTATTATTATATCTGTTATAATGATTGGTGATCAGTTATCTCTGCTGTTTCTGTTGTAACTCTATTGGCATACCACCCATATAAGACAGAGAACTTAATTGATAAATGTTGTGTGTGTTGTGACTGCTCCATCTAGTAGCTGTTCCCTCAACTCTCTCTTTTACAGACCTCCCTATTCCATGAGACACAACAATATTGAAATTAGGCCAATTAATAACATTGCATTGGTTTCCAAGTCTTAAACTAAAAGGAAGAGTCAATGTACATGACATACTTCATTATTATTTTAAGAAATTGCCACAGCCAATCCTGCCTTTGACAGCCACCACTCTGATCAGTCAGCAGACATCAACATCATGGCAAGATACTGCACCAGTAAAGATCATGACAAAATGAAGGTTCAAATGGTGTTAGAATTTCTTTAGAAATAAAATGTTTTGGGGCGGCTAGGTGGCGAAGTGAGTAAGAGCGCCAGCCTCGGAGTTGGGATGACCCAGGATCGAAACCGGCCTCAGAAAATGAGCACCCACACATAAATAATGACTAGCCGTGTAACCTTGAGCAAGTTACTTAACCCCAATTGCTTTAAAAAAATAAAAAAAAGAAATAAAGTGTTTTTAATTAAGGTATTCCTATTCTAATATACAATATTATTAAATACTTAATAGACTACAATATACATAAACACAATTTTTATATACACTGGGAAACCAGAAAATTTGAGTGACTCACTTTATTGCAATGGTCTGACACTGAATCTGCAATATCTCTGAGATAAGCCAGTATGTCATGGAACATTTTGTAGTGGCCCCAAAATTTTGATCATTAACTATCTGGAATTTACCTTCATTAAAATTTATCTTTTTATATCACCTTTGAAAGAGACTGGAGAGAAATTAGAATAGATTCTTTCTCAACTCCAGTCATTTAATGGGGGAGTAGCGGGAACATCTGTCAGGCTTTGGTTATGAATTTTTTCTTGTGTTCTTGATCAATTTCAGGAAAGCCTCAGTGAAGGAAGGGAGAACATACCAAATATGGAAGATTACACTCATATGTTAGAATCCATTCTAAATTGTCTACATTATAACTACTTGTTATAAAATTTGTGACAACAGTATGTCATTAGAAAGTACTTCATTTGTTAGTGGAGTACGGTAACCAGTTAAGTGGAGAATTAGAAGACCATAGAATAATTTTTAATAGTCCCTATTTTCAAATACTTGTAAAAATCATAAATATTGATTATTACATAATATATATTTAACGTGAAAGAGATTGGCTTTAAACAATTTGTGCAATAGAAATTAGCAGCCCAACGTAATTGCCTTTTTGTAAATTGTCTATAAGTTGGAGAGCCTGCATGGTATAGTGTAGCCTATCTCAGAGTCAAGGATACCTAGCTTCAAGTCTTTCTCTTACTACATACTGTCTGTGTGACCCTGGGCCAGTTATTAAACCTTAGTACTGCCAAGGTACTCATACTTTTCATTGGTGAACAATTGTCAGTCTGCTTTGGTAGAAGTTGTTTATCCAAGGTTTGTGGGGGTAATATAGTACAGTGGAAAGAACATTGGAACTAGGATTAAAAGGTCAACATTCAATTCCTACCTATGATCCTTGCTGCTACTGTGATCCTGTTTCTCTAGTTCTCAGTTTACTCACCTGTAATATGAGCTAGGCCTCCAAGGTACTTTTTATCTCTGGAGTTATGATCTTACATCCTGCTATCAGTTAAATCACTGATGTCCCCTGATCCTCTCCCTAACCTCTGCAAAGAGTAAAAATCTAGAGTGCATAAGCAAAAGATTAATCCTTTTAAAAATTCATTTTGTAATATAAGTTTTGAGGTACTCTTTCTAAGAAGTAATTATCTCTCAATTCTTTCTCTTTTTTGGAAAGGAAAACACTTTATTATGAACACAAGGGTTGAGGAGGTGTGGAAGAGAGGATAGGCTCTTAGTCTTAGTCTTAGTCTTGCTGTTTGGTGCAAGAGGCCTCATCATTGGCCCAAGCACTGACCCTGGGAGGGGTATGGTCCTTGCTGGAACAAGGGTCTACCTATTGTCCCATCAGCCCCTGTCTTTGCCTCATTCTGCTTTGGGATACCTGTAAACCATGTACCTGTCAGACCACTGAAATAGGTATAAGGGCCCATAGGATCCAATTCTTCATCCTTCTGGCTGACTTTCTTTCCCTTAGGGTAGGGGACCAACTCTTACCTACAGTGGTAATGTCATTCCTTCTTCTCTCTTTCCAGCTTTTCATAGCCACAGTGCAGCTTATTTTCTGGATCCTAGTTGCTTCTGAATTTCTTGGCTGCTTGGTGATGACAGAGCTGGGATCGTGGGGGTTCAACCGGGACACAAAATCTGTCTCCACATTCCAATAGTAAGGAAGGTCACAGACTGGAACGAACACTTTGTACCAATTGGGTGGCAGGCCCTCGAATCTGGTGACCTTGTAGTCCACAGGGGCATTGTCATAGCCCTTGGTGATTATCTATTCTTCTGGCTCAGGCTCCATATGTTTGAAGATGACAAGTTCGGCCAGGTGGGACTGCAGGACCACGGGGAGCAGCTGGGTGAGGCCTTAAGATCAGCCTGAGTGAGTTTGTTCTTTCAGGTCTGGATTGTCAATTATTTTTCAATGAGAATTAGGTGCCCAGATCAATCTGAATAAATATATTCACTCATATATATGATATATATATATATATATGATAATGACATATAGATACATTCCATATATACATGTATGAGCTATATGATGTATGTATGTATGTGTATATGTATTTACGTATATATGTATGTTTTCCTTGAGTAAGGATCAGCTTCAACTCTCTAAGTTCAATATTACTTGGAAAAAGGCTAATGGACAGAGGTTGGCCAAAAATGAGAAAGACACTAGAGGTTTGCTTATAATTTGACAAAGACGTCAAAAACTTATTGCACTAATAATCTCTGGAATTTTCTAGATTGCTTTCCAGTCACATGTTCATGGGATTTCAATTTCAGGGTAAATCTAATTAAAATAAAAAGTGATATTAATTTCATTCTTGGTTTAATCTTCTCCCCAAAGACAAACTAAATTATGAAGACAAATCAGTGTCTAAACGTTTTAAAATGTGACCTTTGCACAGGGTCAGTTTTGATGGATGTTTACCTGTCTTCCCAAGTGAATGTTTGCCTTTTTCTGCTGTTCAGTTACTTTCAGTTTTAACCCTGTCTGTGATGCAATGTGGAATCATCTCCCAGTCTCACTTTATGGCTGTATTTCCTGATGAATATATTAATAGTGAATAAATGAGTGGTACTTGAAGTATAAACTGAAATGTAAAATGCATGTAGAATGTATGTATGCTGCCTATGTGGCTTATGTGTGTTCACATGGGTCTTTCCAGAGGTGGCTCACGGGAAGGCATAAAGAGATATCTCTAGTCCCTTGGACCTAAATCACTTCTTCAGGACAGAATTTAATTCTTTCCTGCAGGGGAAGCAAGAGCCTAGTGACAAAGACACTATTTTGCTTCTTCAGAGAGATGAAATAACTGACTAGAATTATTTCCGTCTGCCCCCTCATCTATCTAGGGGAAATTATACACACACACACACACACACACACACACACACATATATTAATATACAAAATATATACATATATAGTTATATACTAGTGTATGTAATACACACACACATATATACACACCCACACATATATGTTCAAGCTCAGTTCCTGATTTATATCCCATAATAGGAAGGAGTGTCTCAAGGTATATTTTCAAGGCTTGACTATCTTCTGATAAAATCCCAGTTCAACAAAAACCACACATAGTAAATAGTGAATAAACTAATTTATCCAAGATGATAGCAAATAGGAAACAGAGGAAGCATATACATAAGTGCATATTGAAAAGTAACCAAAGTGAATTAGGTCTTTTACTAGGAATATCTAATCAACCAAGAAAGAGAAAGCCCCAGATTTCACCCATGGGGAATTTTCCTGTATTCTTCACTGCAACAAGCCAAGTTTAGAGACATGATTGAGCCTGAACTCTTCTACATGTTGGCTTCTTCTGAGGGTCTCTCTCTCTCTCTCTCTCTCTCTCTCTCTCTCTCTCTCTCTCTCTCTCTCTCTCTCTTTTCTTTTCTTTTTGGAGGGGGGAAGGCAAGGCAATTGGGGTTAAGTGACTTACCCAATATCACATGGCTAGTAAGTGTGTTAAGTGTCTGAGGCCCAATTTGAATTAAGGTCCTCCTGAATCTAGGGCTGGTGCTCTATTCACTGGGCCATCTAGCCGCCCCAGGGTCACTTTCTCTCCTTAAGGAGAATCTGGGACCATATGTTACTGTTCTCTCAAAGTTGGATCAAGATCCCCTTTCTCTCAAGTTCTCATCAACTCCACCCCTGATGCAGATATTGAGCACTAAGTAATCAATCTTTGACAATCTTTTTCATGCAAATGAGCTTCAGATTTGGGCTATATATAAATAATGCCCTTTGTCTGGAAAATTAGAAATTGTTCTTACATTTATGTTTCTAACATTTATTATTAATATTTAGATACTGTCATCCAAAGTACATGCCAAGGAAACATGCAAAAGGTTCTACTTATGAATGTAAGAAGGAACACCAATCTGATACAGATAGTAAAGTGGCAACAGAACTCCATAGAGAGGAGTGTTGCTGTCATCCTATTATTTCTATTACCAGAGGCTAGAAGCAGAAAATTTTATATACTAAGGATCAATAAAGCCCCCAAACTGGAAGACAAGGAAGATCAACTTACCTTTCATTCATATAGTAGAAGTCCCACGGGAATATCAACATTGTTAGAGGATAAGGTTGCTTGACACCATTCTGAAAAAGGTTGGGGAATATTTCTAAGTATTTAGGGCATTGGATATTAGTCCATTCAATATCTGATGTCTTATAATCCTAATAGCTTGCTGGGGAGCTACAAATTGAGGCAGGTATTGAAGTTCATAGTTTCATTGTTTAGGGGTATAAGATAGAAGACTTTCATGACAGTCTCCTCAAAATTATACTGTGATCCATTGTTTTGACAGACCAAGACCAAAGGATTCACAACCATATATAGGTTATATAGATGGAATTTTGTAAAACATTTCTGTATTAATAATTGTATATAAGAATTGAGTAAAGGATTAGAATAGAAAAAGAAAGTGTAAAACAGTATATTTTTGTTTCTATCCAAACAATATTAGTTCTTTCTCTGGAGATGGAGAATATGCTTTATCATTAGTCCTTTGGTATTGTCTTGAATCATTGTATTCTGAGAATAGCTAAGTCATTCACAACTCTTCATCAAAAATGTTGCTCTTACTGGGTATAAAATTCTCCTGATTCTGTTCACTTCACTTTGTATCATTTCATGTAAGTCTTTACAGGTTTTTCTAAAATCTTTCTGCTTGTCATTTCTCATAGTACAATAATATTCCATTGCAATCATACGCCACAGCTTAATTAGTCACGTCCCAATTGATAAGCTTCCCTTTGATTTCCAATTCTTAACAACCACAAAAAGTGCTGCTATAAATATTTTTGTACAAATTGGTCCTTTTCACTTTTTTGATGTCTTTTGGATATAGGCCAAGTAGTGGTATTGCTGGGTAAAAGAGTATGCCTTGTATAGTAAGCAGATATTAGCTGCATGATCAGATTCTACTTCAAGGAAGCATACCTATTTTTTCCATTCTGGAGAGCATTTACATTGTGTTTACTAGAACTCATTAAAGCTTAGTATTAAATTGACAATATGTACTATATCTTTTCACCTAACAGTCACTCCAACTTCACACACACACGTGTGTGTGTGTGTGTGTGTGTGTGTGTGTGTGTTTTGGGAGATATTGAAATGTCAAACATAATTTACTTTTGAATAATTTTAAAACTGTTCATTTATTTAGAATATCATGAACTATAGAACTTAGAAGAAAGAAAAATAAAATGTTTTGCCGCTATCTTTACTAGGGAGGCAAGATAAGAGAAAGATGTTTACCTCCCTTTATTCAAAGAAGTACCATGGTGGCAAATGAAAAAAAAAACGGTAAGAGAGGAATTCTGTACAGTATATTTTGTGTCCTCAAGCCATGAGCAAGTCCTTCAAAGGTCAGGTACTGAACATGAGTATGATCATTCTAAATCAGACATTGTAGCTCTCAAATAAACTCAGTCATATGAAAGAAAGCTCAACATTTTACTGAAAATATTTATATTCCTTGCTTTTTAATCCATATGCATATCACATTGTTCAAGAGTGGAACAATAGAGGAATGATAGGCCAAAGCTACACTTGCATCCATAATACTAGAAATAAAGAGAGTTGACATTTATTTTGGTCTATCAATTTATTCTTCTAATTTCTACCTTACCATTATCTCTTAAATTAATTTACCTCCAAATTGCCAACTAAAATCCCATGTTTTACAGGAAAGCTTTTTCAACTTATCTATTGCCTTCACTCTCTTAATTATTTCCTATTTACCCCATATATACCCTTTATGTATATATTTATTTGCTTGTTGTCTATCAAACTATGAGGTCCTACAGTGAAGAGACTGTCTTTTGCCTCTTTTTCTCTCCCCACATCTTAGCACAGTGCCTGGTACTTGATAGATGCTTAATAAATGTTCATTAGCTGACTGCTAGAAATACTTTAATTCCCCACCACCCCAAACTTTTAATGAAAGACTATTAATTCTACTCTGGATTTGCTACTAGTATTTCTTTTCAGGGTATTATAGGACACATTTAATATATCCACAGAGTTTGGAATTAAGGAATTTTTACTCAGCATGGGATAAATTCTCCTACTTGCCAGTATTTTATGTCTTAGGATAATGATGAAATATTCGGCCTTAATGTCTGTTTTTGGAGTTTTACCAGGAATTCGTCAAGTATTCAAGATATTTTAGTTTTTAGTATTCTCTACACCTTCAAATATTTAACTTATCAACCAACAAACATTTATTAAATAACTTCTGTGTGTCAGACACTGTTAGGTTTTAAAAATGCAATGACAAGAATGATTAAATAGCCCTTGCCTTCAAGGAGATTACATTTTCCTAATAGAGGCAGTTTATTCTAGTTGACTCAGTGAGGTAGATTGCCAAAATGAAGTGAGGTAATACTTGAGTTCATATCCTACTGCAGACATTCACCTGGGACAATATACTTAAATGGTGTTTGCCTCAGTTTCCCCATCTGTAAACAAGAATACTAATAGCACCTACCTCCTAAAGTTGTTGTGAGGACCAAATGCAAATATATTTACAAAAGGTTTTGTAAATCATAAAGATTTACGTAAATCCTAGATATTATTGTTATTTTCATCATCTATCATAATTAAATATATGCCAAATAAATGCAAGATTATTTTGGGAAGGTGAGGTATTAGCATCTGAGCAAATTTATAAAGATCTTATTTAGGAGTTGGGATTTGAATTGACCTTTAAGGAAAACTGTATCCTTAAAATATTCCTTGTTTTATTGTAATACAGTCTCTTTGAGAAAAAGGGAAATTCCTTTCTTTCTTTTTGTGTTACGAGTACCTATATAGCACAATATCTTTTGCACAGTAGGCATTTACTGAATGGATTGTGTTGGATTACTTACACATTTTTAATATCTCTCAATTTTTCCTTTTTTAGTATGTGAATTTTTGAGAATTCATTATCATGCTTTCCCTATAACATTTCTGTCTCTTAAAACATTACACACTCACTTGGTAGCACGTGGATATTTTAGGCTTATTATATAATGCATTCTAGTACTTCAACAATTTAATAGTAATATTTGTTTCACCAGGTTTATTATCAAAATAATTTTTAGGATAATCCTGCTCTCCCCACCTGCTGATGCCTTCTTCATAAAGTGTGATTGCCTATTTCTCACACTATTTCTCAATGCTCTTCAATTTCTTTATTTCTGAATTCCTGTGGGAGTGACTGCCTGGCATAAGCAAGATCGGAAGAATTGAGAAAATGAAAAGGAAGGCAAGAAAAAGGAAAAGGAACAATGAAAAGAAGGTGGGAACTTCACCAAGTGCCTAATCCCCTTCAGAAGCAACTCTTTCAAAATAAAGGAAATGCTGTTGGCATTCAGGAGCTGTCCATAGCTAAAGCTTGTGTAGAAGATCAAAGAGAATGGTCTAATTTCAAATAACAGGAATCAGGAAGGGAAGAGCATAGTGGTGGCACTAAACTGTCTGAGAAATATAATTCATTTGTGAGCTCTAATATGCTTGGATTCTGCCTGAACATACGTGTCTTCCTTTTATGCTTTCCTAGTGTGTTACTGGACAAGCCCCTTTACTTGCCTTCTTGCTTTCTCCCAATTATTGAACATTTGTTCTCATATTACTTGTCACTTGAGGCCTTCTGACCTCTTATTATCAGAGCTATTATCACTATAGATTTTCCTGTTAAATCAAGTTGTCCTTTTGTCATTGTGGTTTATTCCAATGAGGGCTGTTGTCCATAGACCCATTCCACCTCTGCCCTCATTCCCAGGCAGGGTTTCAGAATCACAGATTTTTATTTTATTTTATTTTATTTAGTTAATTTAAATTTTATGTTTATTTTTAGTTTACAACATTCATTTCCACAGTGTGTTGAGTTACACATTTCTTCCCTGTCTTGCCCCTACCCCAAAAGAGAAATCCCACTGAATAACCCTCCCCCAATCTACTCTCTCCTATATCCTCCCCCATCTCCCCTCTGACTTTCCAGTAGGGCAAGAGGGATCTCCAAACTCCAGTGACTGTATATATTATTTCCCAGTTGCATGTAAAAATAATAATAATTTTTTAAAACATTTGACTTTAAAACTTTGAATTCCAGATTCTTTCCCCTCTTCCCTCATCACCCACCCTTACTGGAAAATAAGCAATTTAATATAGGTTGTACATGTGTAGCTACACAAAATATTTCCCCAGTGAACATAGTGTGAAAGAATGACTATATTTTCCTTCATCCTATGCTGCCTCCCACTTGTTCTATTTTCTACTTTGACCCTCTCTCTTTTCAATGTTTGTGCTTAAAACTATCCCCCCCCAATATGCCCTCCCATCTATCATCCCCCCTCTTATCTCTTTCTGTAGCATAAAGTACCCAATTTAGTGTGTATGCTATTCCCTCCTCAAGCCAAATTCAATGAGAGCAAGGTTGGCCCATTCCCTTTTATCTTGATGTTCTTCCCCTCCATTATAACAGCTTTCTCTTGTCTCTTTTATATGAGATACTTTACCCTAATCTATCTCTCCTTTTTTTCCTTCTCTCAATATATTCCTCTCTCACCTCTTTTTTTCCTAATTAAACAAATGCTTTATTAACTTCTGGTTTACATCATTCATTTCCACCAGATTATGAGTTACATTCCCCCCCCATTTTTTCCCTACCCACCACCCCAGAATAGCAGTCCCACTAGATATCCCCTCATCCAATCTGCTCTCTCCCATATCTTCTCCCATACCCCCTTCGACTTTGCCATTACGGCAAGGTGAATCTCTGAGCCCCACTGCCTGGACATCTTATAAAACATTTAATTTTAAAACTTCGATTTTCAGATCCATTCCCTTTTTCCCTTGTCACCCACTCCCTCTGAGAAGATAAGCAATTCAGTATGTGTTGTACATGTATAGCTATGCAAAACATTACCATAGTAGATATATTGTAAAAGACTGCTTATATTTCCCTCCCACCTGTCTCACCACCACCTGGTCCATTCCCTACTTTGATTCTGTCCCTCTTTGATAGTGGGTACTTCTAACCTATCTTCTCCCCAGAATGCCCTCCCCTCCATCATCCCCCCTCTCATCCCCCTTTCCCCTACTCAGGAGAGTGAGTGAGGGTAAGGTATTCCATTTAGTATGTATGTTATTCTCTCATTGAACCAACTTCAATGAGAATATGCTTTTGCCTTTTTGCCTTCCTGTTCTTCCCCTCCCCTGCAACTACTTCCCCTTGCCTCTTCTACATGAGATAGTTTGTCCTACCCTGTCTCTCTCCATCTCCTCTTGCCACTTTCCTCTCTCACCTCTTGACTTCACCCCTTAAGAATCATCCCTTCCTTGGGGCGGCTAGGTAGTGCAGTGAGCAGAGAGCCAGCCCCGGAGCCAGAAGAACCCGAGCTCGGATCCGGCCCCAGACACCCAACACACAGACAAAAACCCAGCCACATGAACCTAGGCAAGTCACCCAACCCCAATTGCCCTCCAAAAAAATATAGTAATCATCCCTTCCCATCAAATTCAACCTGTGCCCTCTATCTATGTATACCTGTGAACATATACCATGTACCCTTCTTCAATTATTTTCATAATGAGAAAGGTTTCATCAAACACAGTTGTTATTTTTCCATGTAGGACTGTAGATAGTCCAACTTTGATAAGTTCCTTTTGATTTCTTTTCCTTGATTACCTTCTCAAGCATCTCTTGCTTCTTGTGTATGAATGTCAAATTTTCTATTCAACTCTGGTTTTTTCATCATGAATGCTTGAAAGTCCTTTATTCCACTGAATGACCATATTTTCCCCTGAAACAAGATACTCAGTTTTGCTGAGTAGGTGACCCTTGGGTTCATTTCCAGCTCTTTTGCCCTCTGGAATATCATATTCTATGCCCTTCTATCCCTCAATGTAGAAGCTGCCAGGTCCTGTGCTATTCTGATTGTGTTTCCACAATATTGAAATTGTTTCTTCCTGGCTGCTTGTAGTATTTTCTCCTTGATCTGGGGATTCTGGAACCTGGCTATAATATTCCTGGGAGTTTTCTTTTTGGGATATTTTTCAGGAGGTGATCTGTGGATTCTTTCAACCTCTATTTTGCCCTCTGGGTCTAAAACATCAGGGCAATTTTCCTTGAGAATTTCTTGAAGGATGATTTCGAGGTTCTTTCTTTGATCATGGCTTTCACGTAGTCCAATAATTTTTAAATTATCTCACCTGGATCTATTTTCCAGGTCAGTGGTTTTTCCCATGAGATATTTCACGTTGGCTTCTATTCTTTCATTTGTTTGGATCTTTTTAATAGTATCTTGACCCCTCTCACCTCCTAATCTTATTTTTTAGGTATCATCCCTTCCTATTCAATTGATCATGTGCCATTTGTCTATGTATATATGTATACATATATACACACACTCACATATGTATTCATATGCTCATATACCCTCCTATATAGACATACATATACATATAAATATATATATATACATATATATATATACACACACACACATTTATATTCCCTTAAACTATCCTCATGCTGAGAAAAGTTTCATAAGTTACAATTATCATTTTTCCATATAGGAATGTAAATAGTTCAACTTTGATAAGTTCCTTATGATTTCTATTTCCTGTTTACCTGCTCACTTTTCTCTTGCTTCTTGTATTTGGATGCCATATTTTCTATTTAACTCAGTTTTTGGGTTTTTTTGCCTTTTTTTTCATTAAGAAGGGTTTAAATTCCTCTATTTCACTGAAGGACCATACTTTCTCCTGAAACACTATACTCAGTTTTGTTGGATCAGTGGTTCTTGGTTTTAATCCCAGCTCCTTTGACCTCCTTAATATCATATTCCGAGCCCTACAATCCCTTAATGTAGAAGCTGCTAGATCATGTGTTATCCTAATTGTGGTCCCAAAATATTAAAATGGTTTCTTCTTGGCTGCTTGTAATATTTTCTCCTTGACCTAGGGACTCTGAAACCTGGCTATTATGTTCCTAGGAGTTTTCTTTTTGGGATATTTTTCAAGTGGTGATAGATAAATTCTTTTAATTTCTATTTTGCCCTCTGGTTCTAAAATATCAGGGCAATTTTCCTTTAGAATTTCTTGTAGGATGATTTTAGGTTCTTTTTTTTTTTTTTTGATCATGACTTTCAGGTAGTAAAATACTTTTAAAAGTATCTCTCCTGGATCTATTTTCTATGTCAGTGGCTTTTCCAATGTTATATTTCACATTGCCTTCTATTTTTTTCATTTGTTTGAATCTGTTTAATTGTATCTTGATTTCTCACAAAGTTATTAGCTTCCATTTGCTCCATTCTAATTCTGAATGAATTACACTCTTCAGTGAACTTTTGAACTTACTTTTCCATCTGCCAAATTAGGATTTTGAAGATATTCTTCTCCTCATTGTTTTTTGGGACTCTTTTGCTATTTAAATCAATCTGTTTTTAAGGTGTTATTTTATTCAGTCAGGTTGTTGACTTGCTTTTCACTATTTTCTTGCATCACTCTCATTTCTCTTTCCACTTTTCCTCCACTTCTCTTACTTGGTTTTCAAAATCATTCTTGAACTCCATATGGCCTGTAACCAGTTCATATTTTTCTTGGAAGATTTTGATGCAGGCGGTCTGACTTCATTATCTTCCTCCTGTTGCATACTTTGATCATTTTTGTCCCCATAAAAGGAATCTAATGTTTGATTTCTGTGCTTTCTTTTTTTCCTTTGCTTGATCATATTGCCACTCAATTTCTTGACTTTTGAGCTCTTTGCCACAGTAGAACTCTGTTTCTGGAGAGGAGAGCTTTATCCTAAATGGCTGGGGTTTTCTCGGGGGCCGGAGCTATTAATTGGGTGCCCTCTTGGTAGCTCCCACAAGCTTTGGCACTTGGTCACACACCCCAGGACCTCCACCCAACAAAGTGATCCAGATCCAAGCAGGTGAAAGCAAGAGTGATTACCCTCTGAATGGTTGCTTGGTCCCCCTGTGATTTTCAGGCCAGGAGCTCTGAAGCAGCAAGCAGTAGTGGCTGCACAGAATCTGTGTCTCTACAACTTCTCACCCTGGGGGTAGGGGCCAGACCAAGCTCCTCCTCCCCCTTCCTCAGTTCCAACAGATTTCCACAATGACCTTTTACTTTCTTTTTGGCATTTATGGCTTGCTAATTCTGGATACCACCACAGCTGCTGGTAATCCTCTCTCCTGAAGTCTACTCCAGCTGCTGCTGGTCAGGGCCACCCTGGGGCTAAAACCACAGGTTCACAGCAGGGTTGGTCTCTGCTCTCAACATGCTGTTATGGGCCCTTCTTTTAGGCCTCCCAGGCTGCCTTCAGTGGGAGATTTGTTTCTCTCTGTCACTTTGTGGTTTCTGTAACTCTTAGAGTTATATTTTATAGGTATTTGAGGTGGTTATGGGGGGATCTCATGGAGTTTTCCTATGGGGGGGATGGCAGGGCAATTGGGATTAAGTAACTTGCCCAAGACCATATGGCTAGTTTTGTGTTAAGTGTCTGAAGCTGGATTTGAATTAAGGTCATCGTGACTCCAGGGCTGGTGCTCTATTCACTGTGCCACCTAGCTGCCCCTTCTTTTTCTATTTATTAAACATTATCTTCTATCTCTCATCTCCTCACCTTTGTTCTAGTCATCATGGGTGTCTGAAAGTCATTCTTTTCCCTCCTTTGCTTCCTAAAATTCCTAGCAGTATAAGGAACTTTTTTCAATTGACACAAAAATTATACTTTTATTTTGAAATGAATTTTTTCATTCTATTTTCTCCATTTTTTTACCTTATTCTTATTTTATGTTATTTTATTTTGCATTTTGGAGGAAAAAGGCAGGGCAATTGGCGTTAAGTGACTTGCCCAAGATCACATGGCTAGTAAGTGTTAAATGTCTGAGGCCAGCTTTGAACTCAAGTCCTCCTGACTCCGTGACTGGTTCTCTATTCATTGCTCCAACTAGCTGCCACTGCCTTATAGATTTTCAAATGCACTGTATCAATTGACACAACTAAGTCTTTGAAGATACTTTTAAATTTCATTCTCCCACTGCTATTTATATCAGTGGCACCTTCCACATAATCCTTTTCATGATCCTCCTAGCTGCTACTCCTCTGGCTCCCAAATAATAATTTATTTATGTCACTTATATTTGATATAAACTTATATACAAACTGCTTCTGCCAGTAGAATGTAAACACCTTGAGTCCAATGACTGTTTGATATATACCTTTTTTATCTTCACTGCCTAACATAGTTTAAGCCATACCACAAGTGTTTAATAAATGGCTGCATGAGCCCATTATTTTTCCTACTCCTTATCATCCTCTTTCTTTTTTCTAAACTTTGGATATGAGTCAGACATTAATTAGTATTTTTATACACTTTTATTTTTTTTAATGCCTTAACTCTCCCCCTCTCTGTGAAGCATTTGCCTGAGTCTGACAAAAAGTAAGCTAGACTTCCAAAACATCTTGATTTGTCAGTGGATTCCAGCACTGCTCCTGGAATCCATCAGCATGTCAAAATGTCAGATGGCAGAACTAGGATTGCTTGTGGCAGACTCAATCATTGTAGAAAGATACAAACATTTCTGTGCATTGTACTTTCCCAGCAGTATTCCTCTGCAGCCGTGATTGCATAATGGTGCCATATGTTGTGTCTTATTGAGTCAAACAGAACTGGAATAAAACATAGAGTAATCATACTTTTGCAGTTTTGCAAGTACGATAGGAAAATGGCAAAATTATTACATGACTATGAGCTGTAGGTGTGCCAGCCCAATTATAATTCAAAGAGACTTTAGATGCTCATCAGTTGAAGGTATTTTAGCAATTGATTTATATCTGCTTATTATAAATAAAAGTGGCCATGTGGCAAATGCCTGTATTCCTTGGACTTTTGGGCATTTCAATGCCCAAAACCTGGGCACTGAGTTTCTTGTGGGATATGAGTCTGAGATCTTAGTCCATATCATGTGAATAAATTGTGACAAGTCCATGAGACAATCATCCTGGAGGACTATGTGGTCATATATGTAGTATGTCTTTACAAAGTCTTAGAATATCTCCAAAACTCTCAAATATCTCCAATTAATACCACTCACCACACCATATGAAATTCCACTATTAACTCACTTCAAGGGGAATTTTTAAGCATCTCCTTTCATTCTAGAAGTAACTATGCTAGCATCAGGAAATACCAAATTTTAAAATGCTTGAGCTACCATATCCACTATTAATATTCTGATCTGTTACCATTCATTTCTACAACTGATTGAATAATGGATCACAGCAAAGTAAAGGGATATTTTATAGTGAACTGGAGAAGAGGGAGAAAGAATGGTAATTTTTATCATGGTACATTGTTTTCAGAAGACCTGAGAGAGATGTTACTTCTGGCAAAACTTCACAGATAGAAACATGATGAGAAAATAAGGAGAAGAAAATCAGGGACTCTCAAGAGATGAAACTGTCCTTTTAAAAAATGAATGGAAGGTGTGTAACAATGCTGCCAATCAAGCAAAATCTGGAATGGCACCTTATTCTAGTAAAACTGACTTTTTTTTTTCTCTGAAAGAGACACATTTGGGGAGTATACATTTTTTTTTAATTATAGGAGTATCGTGTCAAAATATAAATTCTCATATAATTATCCTTACCAAACACAATTGGAAAGTATAGTTAATATTCATTTCTTTTCAGAGGAACCATAATGAAAACATTTAAATCAACTTCAATGGTGAAGAAAAATGGTATTTTAGCAAGGGTGTGATGCAGACTGACCAATCAGAGGGAAGAAATAGATGATGAATTCTAGAAACAGATCACAAAAGTGCCAGTGAGATAAATATATTTATTATTTCGGAGACAGGGGATGACTTTATGTATCTGACATCTATTTGAATTCTATTTTCACTAAATGGAGATGAGTTAAAAATCGACTTGTTGGGGAGGTTAGGTGCAGTGAATAGAGCACTGGCCCTGGAGTCAGGAGGACCTGGGTTTGGATCAGGCCTCAGACATTTAACACAAAAACTAGCTGTGTGATCTAGGACAAGTCACTTAACCCCGATTGCCCTCCAAAAAGCAAAAAAAAAAAACCCAAATTGATGTTTTTTGAGAATTTCACCATAACAACAGATTAATTTTATTTTTAAACTGCCTTTTGTTCTGAACATTTTGAACAAAATGGGCATTTCCATATAAACAGCAGAACAGAAAAATGTATATATTACTACAGGATGTTTATTGCATACATATTACCTTTCTTTTAAAGCACATAATATATACAACCTATAGTTTGCAAAGCTGTTCTTTTCTGTGTTTCTTTCTCACTTTTCTTCTTTTTTTCTTTCTCATATTGAAACAAATCCTCCAAAGGCCCTTTAATCACTTTATATATTTTTTTCTAACCTGCTCCACCCCCTACTCTTCCACTAATCCCCTACTGGCAAAAAAGAAACAGAAAATAATATATTCCATTTTACAAATATGCAGTCAAGTGGGGTGGCTAGATGGCACAGTAAATAGAGCATCGGCCCTGAAGTCAGGAGGACTTGAGCTCAAATCTGGCCTCAGATGCTTGACACTATTACTAGCACGTGACTTTGGGCAAGTCACTTAACCCCAATTGCCCTAAAAAATTACAGTGAAGTAAGACACATTTTTACATTGTTTATAATTGGGAATATATGTTTAATTACGAATCTCACTCATCTCACTATCAAGCAATAGGTAGGGTATAAGAAAAATAATAATACTAACAGTATACTATGAATTTTTAGTCTCAAGTTTACCAGAAATTATTTTATTTAACATTAATCCAAATATTTCCAACTTGAAGAGATACCCAGACTGGCATAATCCAAACATTTGCTCTCCAAGATGAAGCCCTGCTCCCAGATGATCTAGGGTAACATTTATAGTAATCCCAAATAAGGAAAAGATCATAATGTGTAAAATGAATTTTTGTTAAACTTTTCAAAATTATTGAAAAAAACAAGTCACTATTTTATTCCATTCTCAATAATTTCACTAGATAGGTCAATAGGATTCCTCTCATTGACCTATTTGGAGAATCCCTACCTAAAATGAGAAGGAGACAATGCCATCCTTTCAGTGGAATAGAGGGCAACTACCTTTGTTTACATCCTATAAGCAATCTCTTCAAGAGGAACAGCAAAGAGGGGACAACAATTACATAAATTAATCATTATTTCAGGGAAAGGGAATGCCATGATTCATACAAGGAATTTCCTTTGTTAAAAATCTGGATACCATTCTTAAACAATTTCCCTAAGGGAAAAATGTGTCCACAATCTATTGCCAAACAGTATAATGAATTTCCCCCCAGGGATTTTCAAAGTAATTTAGAGAAAAAAAGATGTAAATGTTTTCATTCTTACTAAAATGGGGGTTTTTAATATGCTTCCACAATGGCTTGCTTCATCATAAGTATTCTGGGGGGAAAGAGAGAGGAGAAGAAAGAGGAGAAAGAGGAAGAGATGGAGGAGAAGAAGAGGAAGAAGAAGAAGAAGAAGAAGAAGAAGAAGAAGAGAGAGAGAGAAAGGAAGAAAGAAAGACAAAGAAAGAAAGAGGAGAAGAAGAAAAGAAAAAAGAGGAAGAAGAGGACAATGAAGATGAAATATTAAAGATAACCTAGTCTAATACCGTCATTTTGTAGAGGAAAAAACTGAAGACCAAATAGTTCAAGAATTTTCCCCGAAGTCCTATAGGTAATGGGACAGAGGCAGTATTTGAACTTAACTTTTGACTTTTTTTTCATTGTATCATCACATTTCATTCAAGGATTAAAGAAAGTGACATGGAAAAGTAATATATGGATCTGACCTGACCAATCAAGAGGAACTCAGTTGCTGAAGTAAAAAAAAAAAAATGTGAAATAAGAGGAAATAACAACGCTATACAAGAGAAGTAGTGCAAATTCTGATGGTCATACTAGATTTGGGGATAGCATGTCGCAAAGACTCAAGAGAAAGAAAAGGTAGAATTTTATGAAATAGATCCAACATCCTGTAGGAGAAATTGTCTAAAAAAGATTAGATGTTTTCAAGAATAAAATTCTGGTGGCACAAATACAGATGATTCTGATAAAGAAACAAAGGAAGAGCCATTTAAAAGTATTTGTAAATTCATCAGGGAACTCATGGACTCACTTTTATTTTAAAAGAAAAAAAGCATGGAAGCAAGCATAACTGAATGAGGCTAGATGAAATAAGTGGGGCAAATCCTGTAAAACACACACAGACACACACACACACACACACACACACACACAGAAATTACAAGAAAAAAAGTAATAGAGTGAGTTCTTGTTTGTAATGAATTCATCATAAAAAGGGAGGCAAAAAACCAAACAAGCCCTGTCTTCTAAAGGACTGAAAGGGGTATGCAGAATGGATGGAAAAATAATAAGAGATTATAAAACAAAACAAGAAACTATTCAACTTTAATTTTACTCCTGGTTTCCCTACCAAGGAAAATGGTCATCTTATTGGAAAGCATAAAACAAAAATAGTTTACAGTGAATCAACTTCCAAGATAAATGAAAAGATAATAAGAGTATACTTCATGGTTCTGAATGAGTTCAAGTTATCAGCTAAATTACATCTATGCAGCTAAAGTACAGCTCAGGCTACTTTACAAGTGACAACTTGTGGGTTTGACTGTGGAGTTATTAATAATTTGTGGAAGCTGATCATCACACCAAGAGGATTATGTAGCAGTAAGCACCCCAGCATCCTCAGGGGGGCTGCTAGCATAGGTTCTTAGATCTGATTTTCTAAAGGAAAGCAACTCAAAGTAGGCTAACAATCTTGCTTTAATCTATCAAACCTATCATTTTCCTAGTTCAGGGGAGGAAGTCAGCACCCTGAACTTCAGAGTATACAGACAGAACTTTTAAACACAAGTCACAAGAAGACCAAGAAACATTTCAAGCAGACAGGCCTCCAACAGTCTGACTATTATATCCATACTTGATTCTTGCTATCCAAGACACTAAAGACTCTCCCATTCTTTGGGTGAATCTATTCAATATATCAGTAATCTCTTGTTGAGTGAAATCCTCAATCATTTCCCTGGACTCTGTTTGGCCCTGGCAGTTCTCCTGTCTTCTTCTTCATATGGGGAGAACTTCTACATTAGAAGACTCCTCATCTAACCTTGTTCCATTCTCCTCACACACATTCTCCTGGCAGCTGTTGGAGCAACTCTTCCCAGCCTGTACAAAAGCTGCATGTACATGCCTTCTGCTAGTTTTTTGCTTCCTTTTAGCTACATGAATAGTAGCTTGTTCCTGTACCACCTGAGTCCCTCCACTTTGCTCTTCTGAATGCTGTGGCACAAAAGAATTCTCAGGCAAACTAGCCAATTCCCTAGCCATCTGAGCTTTTTCCTCCAGCATCCTATACCTACTTTTACACATAAGGTGATAACTTGTTAGCAGGATCCAGCCTCTCCTGCACTCTCCTTCCAGTTCTTTGCCTGGTTCTATGGGTATTACTTGCAAATATCTTTCCAAATCTCTGGGCTCTCCCTCTTTTAGCCTTGGTTCACAGTTTTCACAGAGCCCTGTGCTTTTCTCCCGTTCTCTGGCTAGAAAGGAATAAGGCAAATCCTTGCATTCTGGGATAGCCATTTCTACCTCTAAAGCCCCCCTGCTTCCAAATAGAGGCCTGACATTTTGTGATCCTGACCTCATCGCCAAATGTATCAACAATACAGTATTCACAATGCCTATGATAACTATAAATATGCTTATATGGTTATTAATAACAAAATATACCAGGCTTTCTACATGCAGTATAAAGCTAGAACATTTATTCAAATACCAGAAAATTGAATCCAAAAACAGAAAGTCAAAGCCATCACAGTAGCTATGAAGTTGGCACATGTAGTTAATGTAGTAAACACGCACATTCTCAAGCCTTCAAAGGCTACTTCAGGCAAAGATCCTTCTCTCACCACTCACAGCCACTGTTCAGTGACCACAAAGTAGGCCCCCCATAGTTCCTGTGCCTGGAATTCCTCAGCAAGAGTCCTTAGCAGAAATTTTGGCTGGCTCAAAAAAATATGGAGTTTGTGCCACCATCACTACCACGATGCCGTTGCTGCTGCTGCTGCTGACACCATCAAACATCCAGTCACCTCAGGAGCTCTAGCTTGGCTTCCACTTCCTCTTGCCCCACCTGCTACATCACCCCTTCCTGCTACATCAGCAAGTCTAATGGAGCATGGAAGATCTTTAAATCCCATAACCCTTAGAGATGGCCATTTAAACATTTTCTTCAGTCCTCATTTTCTTTCTTTCTTTCTTCCTTCTTTCCTTCCTTCCTTCCTTCCTTCCTTCCTTCCTTCCTTCCTTCTTTCCTTTCTTCCTTTTCTTCCTTTCTTCCTCTTTTTTTAGACTATTCTTTCTATTTTTCCTGGGCTAGAAGTTCAGAAGCTAATCATGAGTCCAATTCCACTACAAGCTTTGACTTGTTCCATTTTTGACCTAGGAAGGTTTTATCTTCCTTAAGTAACACTATGCCTTCCCCCACCTCCTAGGGGTTCCCCATACTGGTGTTAGACTTATTTCAGCCATCCAATCAATTTTGCACTCTGTAGCTCAGAAACTCTAGAGCCCAAGCAATCCATCAATCTTAGACTTCTCTAGTGTCAAGAATTACAGGAATATTGTACCTTGCCTGACTAGGCCCCTGTTAATTCTTAAAACCTCCAAAAAAAGTGGCATTATGCTCTAGTTTTAGAACAATTTCAGTTTGGTCAATAGGACAAAGAAGAGATGTATTGAATAGCCAAAATTCTTATGTATGCATTGGTTCCAAAGAATGCTAAAACTTGAAGTGCTTATTTAATAATCCCCTTTCTCAGACTCCACCACCCTGCCCATATAATCTTTCTGTGAAATTGCTCCTGAGGTTAGTCTTGTGAAACTTTCCTATTGCAAAATCTCTACTTGCATACTCAGTCTAACAACAACTTTAAAACAAAGATTCCTTGACACTGAGGAAAAAAACAGGGAGGTATCTGAAATTACACTTTCACCTTTTGAGGGCAGTCTTTATGTTGGGAAACCCTAAAACTACAAGTGCTTTGTCTGGAACATCCTGGTTCTTCCCCCAACTTGTAAAAAGTGACAGATGCTGCTTTAATTTAGCCTGAGAATGAAAGAAAGATCAAGGGAGATCTGGGGTAGGAGACCAGAGTGCATAGCTATACCAGTCCTGAAGAAAAGAGGAGTGAATAAAAAGAAGTTAGGGCCTGAATTCTCCCCCAAGTGGAGGACAAGCCAAGGAAATCTAAATACTCTATTGTGGGAAGTAATCGAAAGAGTATTGCCACTTGCTCTCATGACATTATCCATCAGGAAAATGTGAGAAACCTGAAGGTTATTGATAGAGGGATGATCTTAAAAGCAAATAATGAAATAAAGACATAATTCAATAAAAGCCTAGAGCACAATATTACTAAAAGTAGAAGAAAGGATAAGTAATCACTCTGGAGAGACATCACTCACTTAGCTCACTTAACAAATATGACAAGATAAAGACAATGAACTAATATATGGTGAAATATAGAATCCAGTGGTTTCTTAGGAAAGAATAGAACAATAGGAATAAATTCCAGAATAGTTAAAATGGAAAGAAATTCATAATAAAAAATGGCAAAGAATGTGAGAATTTGTCATTTTAAATGCAGAAACTAAAAACGCTACACTCAGAATACTGAAAAAAATAATGCATGTTAAAGTATTTCTCTATAAAAGCAAAAGAGTGATTACCAAATCTTGAATAAAAAAATACTGATGTGGAAAAAAAAAATCTGGCAGAAAAAATACAAGCCAGATTCATACACTTCAGAGATGGTTACACAGAGACACCAGTGGTCTCCTGGAGGTAGATGTCAAGCAAAAAGACAAAATACTAAAATGGAGGAAATAATAAGAAAAATATGCCCTAGACTGGGGGGGGTGGAGCCAAGATGGTCGAGTGAAAGTAGGAACACATCTGAGCTCCTCTTTGAATTCTGTCAATAACCTCTAAAAAGTGAATCTGAATGGATTTTACAGTGACATATTCCATTGAGAGACAGAGTGAGGCAGATTCCCAGTCAAGGACAATGAGCATATAGGACTGGGCCGGCGGAGCATGTAGCCTGTGGTTGCACCAGCACGGACCTGAGACCAGACCATAGCTCACCAAAAGAGAGCCCTGCCTTCACAGACCTCTCACCACAGGAGAGAGTATCAGTAGGAGCAGGGTAAGATAAAGCCTGTGGCAGTGGCAGCAGCTTCTCCTGAGGCTATCATCCCACAGCATGGATGTTTAAAAATAAGTTACCTGAACTTCCAGGAGTCAAGATGGTGGAGTAAACCTTAGCTTCTTTAATCCCCCTCCCAGACCCTGAAAGCCCAGAGATTATTGCCCCAGGTAAAATCATTAATTAGTGGAAGCAGCAGCAGACTTGGGAGTCCTAGAGGAAGGATGTGACTGAATCTGTGAATAGCCTGATGTGAAAAGTGTGAGGCATCCTAACAACGTGCTAATCCCAGCATCCCAGATGTGCCTTAGCATAAGCAAGGAAATCTGCAGACACTAGTGTGGTAGGACACCAGCTCCTGAGCCTGCCCAAGATCTAGCCCAGGGGCACAGAGGCAAAAAACTGAAGTGGCCAGACAGCCCCTTCCCCACACCTTACTCTGTGAGCCTCAGGGCAACCCAGGGGAAACACTAAGAGTCCTGACCTTGGCCTAAGTCTAGATACCCAGAGGCTACAGTACATAAAGTCAACAACCAGGCCCCTAGCTCCCAGTTTGAGAGGTGTGGGTCAGAGCCCTCTGTACCTCAGAAGCAGAAATCCACTTTAAAAGCCAGTAAATAGGCAATCACAATGCTACAGAAGCAGCCAAAGGTAATTGAATCCTATTATTGTGAATGAGAGGAATTACCTTCAGGAGACACCATTGACTCTATATCCACACCTGAGACCACAGAAGGAAATATGAACTGGTCTCAAGCTCAAAAAGCATTCTTAGAAGAACTCAAGAAAGATTTTGAAAGCCAAATTAGAGAGGTTAGAAGATAAACTGACCAATTCTTTTAAAATTACATTGAATAAAATGGAAAAAAAAATCTCACCAAAGAAAACAAATCCTTAAAAAAATAAAATTTGTGAACTGGTATGGGAGGTTCAAAATCTGACTGGAAAAAGTACCTACCTAAAAATGAAATCTGAATATATGAAAAAGGATCTTCAAAAATTAACCAAGGAAAATAATTCACTAAAAATTAGAATCAGTCAAGTCAAAGCTAATGACTCTATGACTCATAAAGAACTAGTCAAACAAAACATAAAAACAAAAATTAGAATAAAGTGCAAAATACCTCATTGGAAAAAAAACAAAACAAAACAACTGAAATGGAGAAGAGACTTAAAAAGGTAAACAAGGAAAATGCAGGTGTGCATGCACGAGCGTGTGCGCACACACACACACACACACACATGCACAGAACTTATGATTCAATAAGAGCAAACTGATTACATCCCTATATGAGGAGCTGATACCAGTCAATATTGAGATTTATATATTTATCACAGCATGTAAAAGGGATATACATAGATAGAGGGTGTGGATATAAATGAACTAATCTGTTGATTAAAAAAAAAACTTTTTAAGGGATGCAAACGTATTGCAATGAGAGAAAAGGAAAGGAGGAAGCAGAAAAGGGTAAATTATGCCACACAAAGAGGCATAAAAACATACTACATTAGAGGGAAAGGAGGGAGGGAGAAGAGAACTTCAAGAAACTTACTCTCATTGTTTTGGGTTCAAGGAGGGAATAACTATTCTGCTAAGTATAAAAATCTATTGTGCCCTACAGTCAGTAGGGAGGGTAAGGTAGAAAAGGCTGGGGGTAGGCTAGAAGGTAGGAAAATAGTTAAGGGGGTAGAGTAAGTAAAGGGAGGGAGGTGTATAAGGAGGGAATACTGAGGGAAGAGGGGTTCAAAAGGAAAATCTTTAGGGAGTGTAAGGGAGAGGGGAGAAATAAAAGCACAAGCAGGGGAGGGAACAGGATGGAGGGAAAGACACAGATAGTAATCATAAAGGTGAATGTGAATGAGATGAACTCTCCCATAAAACAGAGGTAGATAGCAGAATGTATTAAAAACATAATCCTACAATATGCTGTCTACAAGAAACACATTTGAAACAAGGGGATACACCCAGGGTAAAGGGAAAAGGCTGGAGCAGAATATATCATGCTTCACTTAAAGTAAAAAATAAATAAATAAATAAAACAGAGATAACAATCCTTATCTCAGATAAAGCAAAAGCAAAAATAGGTGTATTTAAAAGGGATAAGGAAGGAAACTATATCCTGCTAAAAGGCACCATAGGGAATGAAGTAATATCATTACTTAACATACAAGCACTAAGCAATACAGCATCCAGATTCCTAGAGGGGAAGTTAAGGGAGTTAAAGAAAGAAATAGATAACAAAACTATGTTAATCGGGGACCTTAATCTCCCCATCTCTGAACTTCACAAATCTATCCTCAGAATAAAAAAGGAAGCAGTTAAGAAGGCGATTAGAATTTTATAGAGCGTAAATATAAAGACCTTTGGAGAAAATTGAATGGGTATAAAAAGGAATATACCTTCTTCTCAGCAGTATATGGCACTTACACAAAAATTGATGATGTGCTAGGCATAAAAATCTCACAATTCAGTGCAGAAAGGCAGAAATATTAAATGCATCCTTCTCAGATCATGATGCAATAAAAATTTTATGTAATAAAGGGCCATGGAAAGACAGACTAAGAAGTAATTGGAAATTAAATAATTTAATCTTAAAGAATGACTGTGTCAAACTAGAAATTCTAGAAACCATCATTAACTTTATTCAAGAGAATGACAATAATGAAACAACATACCAAAAAGTTGTGGGATGCAACAAAAGCAGTTTTAATGGGAAAATTTTATACCTCTGAATGCATACAAGAATAAAATGGAGAAAATGGAGGTCAATAAAATGGACATGCAACTGAAAAAGCTAGAAAAAGAACAAATTGAAAATCCCCAATTAAATACTAAATTGCAAATATTAAAAGCAAAAGGAGAGATTAATAAAATTGAATTTAAGAAAACTATTGAATTAATAAATAAAACAAAGAGCTGGTTTTATGAAAAAAAAACAATAAAATTGATAGACCGTTAGTCAATATGAGGAAAAAAAGAAGAAAATCAAATTATGAGTATCAAAAATGAAAAGGGTAAACCTACCTCCAATGAAGAGGAAATTAAAAAATAATTAGGGTGAGGTGGGAAATTGGGAAAGAATTTTTATAACTTGTGTCTCTGATAAAGGACTAATTTCTAAAATTTATAGAGAATTGAGGCAAATCTATATGAATACAAATCATTCCCCAATTGATAAATGGTCAAAGGATATGAATAGGCAGTTTTCAGAGAAAGAAATGAAAGATGTCTATAAGCATATGAAGAAATGCTCTAAATCACTATTGACTAGGAAATGCAAATCAAAGCAACTGTGAGATACCACATCTCTCCAGTCAGACTGGCTAAAATGACAAAACAAGAAAGTGACAAATGCGGGAGAGGATGT
The DNA here is from genome assembly GCA_011680675.1 of Gymnobelideus leadbeateri. Lineage (NCBI taxonomy): Eukaryota > Metazoa > Chordata > Mammalia > Diprotodontia > Petauridae > Gymnobelideus > Gymnobelideus leadbeateri. The sequence goes on along the minus strand of WOXC01012136.1, from coordinate 64,793 downwards.
GGACAAACTAGAGCACTAATACATTGCTGGTGGAGTTGTGAACTTATCCAACCACTCTGGAAAGCAATCTGGAATTATACCCAAAGGACTATAAATAATTTCATACACTTTGACCCAGCAATACCACTTCTAGGGTTATATCCCTAAGAGATCATAGAAGTGGGAGGAAGACCCATATGTACAAAACTATTTATAGCAGCCCTTTTTGTGGTTGCAAAGAATTGGAAACTAAAGGGTTGCCCATCAATTGGGGAATGGCGAAACAAGTTGTGGCATATGAATGTAATGGAATATTATTGTGCTATAAGAAACGAGGATGTGACAAATTTCATAATTACCTGGAGAGTCTTATACAAACTGATGCTGAGCGAGAAGAGTAGAATCAGAAGAAATTTGTATACAATCACAGACATACCATATCTGTGATGATCAATTATGACAGACTGGACTCTTTTCAGCAATGCAGTGATATGTCAATCCCGAAAGACTCAAGAAAGAGAGAAATGTGCCATCCAGATATATAACTAGAAAGAACTGAGCCTGAATCCTGATGGAAGCAAACTAAATGATCTTTTTCTTTTCATTGTTTGGTCTTATTTCTTCTTTACCATCTTTCATCCCACCTAGTACAACATGCCTTTGTAATTGGAATAATGTCTAATATGAATGTATTTGCAGATCCTATACTGGACTATATGCTGTCATGGGTGGAGTGGGGAGGGAAGTAAAGGAAATTTGAAAATCAAGGAACTATGGAATTGAATCTTATTAACTGTAACTAAACTAATAAATTAATTTAAAACATAATTAGGAATAATTTTACCCAAATGTATACACATAAATTTGACAATCTTAGTGAAATGGATGATTATTTACAAAAATATGTTACCTAGATTAACTGAAGTGGACGTAAATTACTTAAATAACCCCATCTCAGAAAAAAGAAATTGAACAAGCCATCAATGAACTCCGTAGGAAAAAATCTCTAGGGCCAGATGGATTTACTACTGAATTCTATAAAACATTTAAAGAGCAAGTGATTCTAATACTTTATAAACCATTTGGGAAAATTGGAGAAAAAGGAATCCTACCAAATTCTTCTAATGATACAAATATGGTACTGATACCTAAATCCACCTACAATGGAGAAAGAAAATTATAGAACCATTTCCGTCATGAATATAGATGCAAAAAGTTTAAATAAAATATTGGCAAAAAGACAACAGCAACTTATCATGAGAATAAAACACTTTGATAAGGTAGGATTTACTCCAGCAACGCAAGGATGGTTCAATATTAGGAAAACTATCAGTATAATTGGTCATATCAATAACAAAGCTAGCAGAAACCATATGATTATCTCAGTAGATGCATCAAAAGCTTTTGACCAAAGAAAATACACATTCTTGTTAAAAACATTAGAAAGTATAGGAATAAATGTAGTCTTCCTTAAAATAATAAGTAGCATCTATCTAAAACCAGCAGTAAGTATTATATGTAATGGTGATAAGCTAGAAACATTTCCAATAAGATCAGGCATGAAACAAGGAGGTCCATTACCATCCCTATTATTCAATTTGGTACTAGAAATGTTAGCAGTAGCAATAAGAGAAGAAAAAGAAATTGAAGGAATCAAATTAGTCAAAGAGGACATTAAGCTATCACTCTTTGTAAATGATATGATGATATACTTAGAGAATCCTAGAAAATCAAGTAAAAAACTTCTTGAGACAATAAATAAATTTGGCAATGTTGCAGGAAATATAAAAAAAAACACATAAATCCTGGGCATTCCTATATATTTCTAAGAAAATCCAACAGCAAGAGGTAAAAAGCAAAATTCCATTTAAAGTTACTATAGACATTATAAAATATTTGGGAACTAACTGCCAAAACAAACATAGGATCTATATGAACACAATTACAAAACACTTTTTCACACAAATAAAGTAAGATCTAAGTAATGGAAAAACATCAGCTGCTCATGGCTAGGTCAAGCTTATATAAAAAAATAACAATTTTACCTAAATTAAATTATATATTTAGTGCTATACCAATCAATCTACCAAAAAATTTCTTTATAGAGCTAGGAAAAAATGCAACAAAATTCATTTAAAAGAACAAATGGTCCAGAATAACAAGGGAATTAATGAACAGAAATACTATGAAAGGTGGCCTAGCTATACCAGATTTTAAACTGTATTATAAAGCAGCACTCATCATAGCCTCTTGTTACTGGCTTAGGAATAGAGCAGTGGATCAGTGGAGTAGATTAGGTACATGAGACACAGCAGTCAATGAGTATAGTAATCTACTGTTTGATAAACCCAAAGACCCCAGTTCTTGGGATGAGAAATCACTATTTGACAAAAACTGCTGGTAAACCTGGAATATAGTATGGAAGAAACTGGGCATAGGTCAATATCTTATACCATATACCAAAATCAAGTCTAAATGGGTGCACCATATAGGTATAAAGGTTGATACTGCAATCTAGGAGAGCAAGGAATAGTTTACCTGTCAGATTTATGGAGAAGGGAAGGTTTGATGACCAAACAAGAGTTAGAAAGATTTATGAAATTTTGATTACATTAAATTGAAAAGTTTTGGAACAAATAAAACCAACGTAACAAAGATTAAGAGGGAAGTGGAAAATTGGGAAAGAATTTTTACAACCAGTGTCTCTGGTAAAGGCCTCATTTCTCAAATACATAGAGAATTGAGTCAAATTTATAAGCATACAAGTCATTCTGCAATTAATAAATGGTCAAAGGATATGAACAGGTAGTTTTCAGAGGAAGAAATTAATGTTATCTATAAGCATATGAAAATATGTTCTAAACCACTATTGATTAGAGAAATGCAAATCAAAACAACTCTGAGGTACCACATCTCAGCAGTCAAATTGGCTAAGATGACAAAACAAGAAAGTGACAAATGCTGGAGAGGATGTGGTAAAAAAAATGGAACAGTAATGCATAGTTGTGAACTGATTCAACCATTCTGGAGAGCAGTCTGGAACTATACCCAAATTACTATAAATAAATGCATACCCTTTGAGCCATCAATATCACTTTTAAGGTTGTATCGCAAAGAGATCACAGAATTAGAAAAGAACCCGCATGTACAAAAATATTTATAGCAGCTCTTTTTGTGGTGGCAAAGAATTGGAAATCAAAGGGATGTCCATCAAATGGGGAATGGCTAAACAAGTTGTGGTATATGAATGTAATGGAATATTTTTTTTGCAATAAGAAATGAGGAGTGGATAGACTTCATTATAACCTGGAGGCACATATAAACTAATGTTGAATGAGAAGAGTAGGACCAGGAGAAATCTTTACACAATTACAGATACAATGTATGTGTGATGACTAACTTTGATAGCCTGGGCTCCTTTCAGCAATGCAATCTTATAAGACAACTCCAAAAGACTCATGTTGGAAAGAGATATCCACATCCACTCTATAGTGGAGTGTGAATACAGACTGAAGCAAAATACTTGTTCTCTCTCTCTTTTGTTTTATTTTTCTCATTGTTCACTCCATTGATTATAATCCTTCTTTACAACCTGACTAATGTTTAATGTGAAGGTATTTGTGGATCCTATATTTGATTGTATGCTGCCATGGGGGTGGGGGGGCAGATGAGGAGAGGAAGAGGAAGAAAATTTGAAACAAAGTAAGTAAAGAAATTTTAAAAAAAGAAAATAAAGAAATTTTTGTTTGCTCAAAAAATATGGCCTACACTTCTAAATATAGGGAATAAAATATGGATGGAAATAAAAAAAGCAAAAGATCATCTTCAAAAAGATACTTCCTGCTTCAGCAATGAACAATAAAGTCCATGGAGCTGGAAAATAGGTCTTCAAATATAAAGGAAATGAAATTTGAATAACACAAGATTATTCTATAACCATGAGGAAGTACTGAAGTGAATGGAATGGAATTGTCTATTCTGGAAACAAAAACACAAAAATTTCCTCAATGTGCAACCCAACTCAACTTATCTTACAACCCTGAGCCTAATCATCAGTAAAAAATACAGAATGTTAAACAAAGAAAGGCATTTAAAACATACTTTTAAAAATATATAAGCAGACTATGTCACTTGCAACCACCAAACATAAAATCAAGACAGAAAACATAACTATTAGTAAAGAAAAATAAGCAATTAGATCAATAATCTTATGTTTAAAAATATATGTACGTGTATGTGTGTGTGTGTGTGTGTGAATGAGAGAGAGGGATTGAGGCAGGCAGACAGGTAGAGATATACAGAGGGAGAGAGAGAGACAGAGATCTAAGATCTGCAGGGTAAAAAACAAAACAAAACAAAAACAAAACCAAAAACAAAACCATAAAGAAAGATCACATAAAGAGAAATAAATGTAACTGGAATGTAAGGAAATAGATGTCTACATGGAGGAGCAGAATTAAGGCACCATTTACTAAACTCCAACCTTTTTACATATAAATCAGTGCATAAACAAAGAAAAATGAAGTGGAGAACTAGACCGTAATGCTTGATACAACCTTGCCAAGTCTATGTTTTGAGTGAAGAAATAGGGATTTCTGTAATCTCTTGTCAATAAGAAGAGGGTGCAAGAGAAAGGGAGATATATATATATATATATATATATATATATATGGGAATGAATCTTAGGAAATGAAGAAAGACATTGCAAACCAAAGTCTGAAAGGCAACACTGATAAGAGAAGAGGTATTTGGCTGTTATATGAAATGGAAAGGTGAAGATGGGTCTAATCTAGTAGGGAACTGGGTGACTACATTCTCTTGGCTCTGTGAGCAATATTCTGACCCAGGGAAGGAATATGTGAGTTCCTAAGGTTAAGTAAAATCTAGAAAAGGGAGAGGGAAAAGGACCTAGAGACAAGATGGTATGATCACTGGGAATAGGAATTATGGGAAGATAAGGATGTAGAACTAGACAACATGATTAAAATGCACCATTACATTATTTATTTCAATATTTGGTATATCTCAGAGTGAGCTACAACAGAGAAAAAGAGATAATGGGACAAGAGCTAAAAGTGTAATTACGTAATAATTGGTTAGAAGAAGGAACTCAAACCTGATACTTAAGAATCAAATTTTAGAATAGTCTAGAAGGGAAGAGGAAAAAAAAACAACAACTTAATAACAAATATAAAATATTGAAAGCAAGGAGATGAATTAATTATTAAACTTAAAGGGAAATAAAATAGGTAAGAAGGAAATGAATCAATAACTAAATGAAAGAAAAATGAAATCAATAATTTAAGTAAGTATTCCAAATTAAGGACAAATCTGGTGTATTAGAGGCATGGAGGGGAGAGGGGGGAAAGACCCCATAAAAGTAGTTCTGTCAAAGTAATTTAAGAAAAATTTGGACAAATATTGAATTAAGAAAGGAAAGGAATTAAAATGCAAATCAACTAAAATACCATAATATTAAAGAAACAAAAGTAGGAAATTACAACATAACTTAAAACTTTAAATATGAATGGACTAAAAAATTCCAACAAAATGAAAGAAAGGGGCCAACATAATTAGAAAATCAACCCTCATATTCCATTGTTTCAAAGAAAAATATGGAGATGGCAGAGAAAAGTCAGGGATGCCCATGAACTCTCTCTGAAACTTCTCAGAACACCTTTAGATAATGCTCCCAAACAAATTCTGGAGCATTATATCCCACAAAAGGACAGAGTAAAATAATATTTCAACCAAAAACAACTTGGAAAGTCATCAAGATATTTAGAGGATGAGTGCAGGCCAGTTCAGGTCACACTAGAACAGCCCTAGGCCCATCAAACAAAGAGCAGCCCTTGGGAGTCACTGAATCAGCAACAGCTAATGCTTCCAACCTTCTCAGTCAACAGATAGTAAAAGGATAGAACAGCTAGTCAGAATGAGATTACAGGGGACTCTGCTGGCACTGAAGGCAAGACGCGGATGGTTTGTTCATAATCAGATCTTGGTGACAGTCCTATGTGGTAGTCCCCAGACAAGGAGGAACAGAAGCACACTAGAGTTTACAGCATCAGTCGAGCAAGAACCCCCATCATAATTCCAGGATAGAAAAGAGTGCTTGTGGTTGGTCACAGATGAGAGCATAGGACAAGAGAGTAGTAAACAGACCTCTCCTTAGATCATACCATCTTGGAAGAGGTGAAAACTTGCAGGTCAATAGAAATAGCTCTGAAAAGAGCTGCACAGAAACCCTGAAGCTTGGGATAGTTTATCCTCCACCTTGGAAGCAGAGCCCTACTTTAACAAACAGTTAAAAGTCAAGAAATAGGCTAGGAAAAATGAACAAACAACAGAAAAATATTCTGCCCATAAAGAGCTACTATGGCAATAAGGAAAATCAAAACACACACTCAGAATACAATAAAGTCAAAACTCTTACATCCAAAACCCCCAATAATAATTTGAATTGGTCTCAGAATATGAAACTCAAAAACTCAAAAAAAAATATTCAAAAGAAGCATTTTGAAAATGAATTAAGAGAGATAAAGGAAAAATTGGGAAGAGAAAGGAGAGTCATGAACAAAACTCAGGAAAAAAAGAGTCAAAGGCTTGGTAAAAGAGAACCAAAAAAAAAAAATACTGAAGAAAATAACATCTTGGGGGCAGCTATGTGGCACAGTGAATAGAGCACTGGCCCTCGGGTAAGGAGGACCTTAGTTCAAATGTGGCCTCAGACACTTAACACAAAAACTAGCTGTGTGACCTTGGGCAAGTCACTTAACCCCAACTGAACTCCAAAAAGCCAAAAAAAAAAAAAAGAAAAAAGAATGAAAATAACATCTGTAAAACAAAACTAGGCCAAATGGTAAGAGAGGTACAAAAATCCAGTGAGGAGAAGAACTTGAAAAGCAGAATTGGCCAAATGCAATAAGATACACAAAAGTTTATTGAATAGAAGAACTCTTTATCAAGCAGAATTGGCCAAATCAGAAAAAAATGGTAAAAATAATTCAGTGAAGTAAAAAAAAATTCCTTAAAAAGTAGAAGCTCACTTCCCAGAGGGAATAGGTGACAAGGGAGGAAAGAAATGGATCTGAAATTCGAGGTCTTAACATTAAATGTTTCAAATATATATAAATACTATTATTAATTCTACTTTGCTTGTAATTGGGAGAAGATGTGCAGGCATTGGGACACAAAGATTCACCTTCCTCTAATGGAAAAGTCGAAGGGGGTATGGGAGAAGATAGGAGAGAGAGCAGATTGGAGGAAGCGATATCTTGCGGGACTGCTATTCTGGGAGGGTGGGTAGGGGAAAAAGAGGAGGGGAAATGATTGTAACTCAAATCTGGCAGAAATGAATGATGTAAAACAGAAGTTAATAAAGCATTTGTTTAAAAAAAAGTAGAAGCTCATTGAAGAAATAATTGCTAAAAAATTAGAATTGAGCAAATGGTAGCTAATGACTTTATGAAAAATCAAGAAAAAATAAAATAAATTCAAAGAATGAAAAAATAGAAGACAATATGAAATACCTCACTGGAAAAAAAAAATACAATTGACCCAGAAAATAGATCCAGGAGAGATAATTTAAAAATTACTGGAATACCTGAAAGACATGATAAAAACAAACAAACAAAACAAAACAAAACAAACAAACAAACAAAAAAAACCTAAGTATCGTCTTCCAAGAAATTATCAAGAAAAATTGCCCTGATATTCTGGAACCAAAGGGCAAAACAGAAATTGAAAGAATCTACCAATCACCTCCTCAAAGAGATTCCAAAATGAAAAGTCCTAGGAATATTATAGCCAAATTCCAGTGCACCCAGGTGCAAGCAGGAAGAAAGAAGCAATTCAAGTGTGATGTAGTCACAGTAAGGATGATACAAGATATAGCAGCTTCTCCATTAAAGGATTGGAGGGTTTAGAGTATGGTATTCCAGAAGGCAAAGAAGCTAACATTATAACCATAAATCCCTACACAGCAAAATTATATTTGATGAAATAGAGGATTTTCAAGCAATCTTCCTGAAAAGACCAGAGTTAAATGGGAAGTGTAACATGGTAACCAGACCAAATAAAAGTATAACAAGGTAACAAGGAAAGGGAAATCATAAGAAATTTGTTATATTTAAGCTGTTTACATGACTACATTGGAAAATGATACTTTTAAGTGATAAGCAGTCTCTCATTAGAACTGTTAGAAAAGGTATATATAGGGGAGCCAAGATGTCAGAAAGGAAGCAGTAACCTCGCTGAGCTCCTCGGTCACTAAGTCTCCAAGGGTGAATCTGAGAGGTTTCCAGAGTGACAGAGCCCACCAGAAGAGAGACCATGGCACAGTCCAGCCCAGGAGGTTGCCCAGTGTGTTCTTACAGGACAAGCACAGAGTGAGTGGGGTCTGCACAGCTCAGACCTAAGAGCAGACAAGCAGACTACACCAGAGAGAAAAAGCCCCAGCCTGCAGACTTACCAAAGACCAATCTCAGTCATCTCACCTTCATCTCACAAGGGAATGGGAAGAGTCATTGGAGCCAGGTAGGAGAGTCGGGCCCCCAGTGGAGAGAGGGGCTTCCCCGACTGCATTTGGCCCCCAGCCTGGAAGTTTAGAGACTGCCTGCCTGTATAATATAGGGGCTGAAATGGCAAAGTAAATTCTAGCTGCTCTGATCCTCCCCTCCCTCCTACATAAAGCAGAAAATCCAAAGATAAGTCTCCCACACAGACTGAAATCACAAGTTAATGGAAATAGCCTCAGGCTTGAGAGTCTCCAAGAAGGGGTGTAACTGACACAGCCAGAAGTCTAAATAAAAGAGAGGGAGGGTTCCCAACAGGCCCCACCTCACCTCACCAACAAAAGCCTACTTATAGCCCAGGGGTATAGAGGCAGAAATCAGAAGTGGTCAGACTCACCTCCACCTACTCATATACATTCCTCACTTATTTCCCTGTCTTAGCCATAAACTACCCACCCAGAGATATTCAAAGTCAAGGATCAGGCCCTAAACTCATAGCATGAGAAACTAAGAAACAGGAAATCACAATGGGAAGGAAGGAAGCTGATAAGGAGAAGAGGATGGCATGAAAGTCTATTCACGGCTACTATGCAGGGCAAGAACATCCAAATACACAGGACAATATAGATTATCTACCCACACCTCAGACCATAGAAGAAAACATGAACTGGTCTCAAGCCCAAATAGCATTCCTGGAGGAGCTTAAGAAAAATTTTAAAGACTAAATCACAGAAGCAATGACCAACTTTGAAAAAAGTCTCAAAAGTAAAATTAGTGAATTAACTGGAGAAAATACCTCCCTAAAAAGGGCCTTCAAAAATTAACTGAAGACCATAATTCACTAAAAATTAGATAAAATCAATCTGAAACCCCAAACTCTATGATACAGCAAGAGTCAATCAAACAAAACAAGATGATCGAAAAATTGGAAGAAAATGTAAAATATCTCACTGGAAAAACAATTGACCTAGAGAACAGATCCAGGAGAGACAACCTAAGAATTATTGGTATACCAGAAAGCCATGATGAAAAAAGCAGCCTAGACAACATACTCCAAGAGATTGTCAAAGAAAACTGTCCTGAGGTCCTGGAATCAGAAGATCAAATAGCTATTTATAGAATTCACCAGGCTCCTCCTGAGAGAGATCCCAAATTGAAAACTCCAAGAAATATAGTGGCCAAATTCCAGAATTACAAGATTAAAGAAAAAATTCTACAAGCAGCCAGAAAGAAACAATTCAAATATCGAGGAACTACAGTAGGATCATACAGAACATAGCAGCTTCTACATTAAAAGAGCGGAGGGACTGGAATTTGATATTTTGTAGGGAAGAGAGCTAGGACTACAACCAAGGATTAAGTATCTGGCAAAACTGAGCATAATCTTTCAGGCAAGGAGATAGTCATTTAATGAAATAAGAAACTTCCAGACTTTCCTGATGAAAAATCCAGAGCTCAATGGAAAATTTGATCTCCAATTACAAGACTCAAAAAAGACATAAAAAGGTAAACAAGAGAAAAACAGACTCATACATGCATAAGTGCACACACCCACACCCACAAACACATGAACATTATTTGGGATGCAACAAGAGCAAAATGTTCACATCCCTATATGTGGAGCTAACTGTAAATATTCGAAATATTTATGATTATCATGACCTTCAACAAGGTTATACTTAGATAGAGGGTGTGCGTATGAATGCACTAACCTTAAGACTTAAAACACAACTATTAAGGGGATCAAAGGGACTGTAATGGGAAAAAGGAAAGGATGAGATAGGAAAAGGTAAAATATGCCATCTGAAGAGACATTAAAACACATTATAGAAGAGGGGAAAGAAAGAGGGACAGGAACATCATTTAAACACTATTCTCACTGGTTCTTGTTCAAAGAGGGATCAACTTAATCAGTGAAGTTTAAAGTTCTAATATGAATAGACACATAAATTCATTAAATAAAAGAAAAGGAGGGAGGGAGAGGAGCACTGTTTGAAATTTACTCTCATTGGTTTGGAATCCAACGGGGAGTAATTTACTCAGATAAGTATAAAAAATTATTGTGTCCTATAGATAGTGGGAGGGCACGGGGGGGGGGGTGAAAAGGAGGAGACTAAAGGGGGGGATTGGAAGGGAGGGAAATAGTAGTAAGGTGTCAGGGTAGGTTAAGGTAGGGGCACAGTGGGTGGGAACACTGAGGGAGGGGGTTGTCCAAAGGGAAAATTTCAAGGAGGGGAAGGGAGAAGGAAGAAACAAAAACATAAACAGGGGAGGGAATAGGATGGAAGGGAAGAGACAGATAGCCATCATTACTGTGAATGTGAATGGGATGAACTCTCCCATAAAACAGAGGTGGATAGCAGAATGAATTAAAAACCATAATCCTACAATATGCTGTCTACAAGAAACACATTTGAAACAAAAGGACACCCACAGGGTAAAGGTAAAAGGTTGGAGTAAAATTTATTATGCCTCAGCTAAAGTAAAAAAAAACAAAAAAAAGCAGGGGTAGCAATACTTATCTCAGATAAAGCAAAAGCAAAAATAGATCTAATTAAAAGAGATAAGGAAGGAAACTATATCCTACTAAAAGGCACCATCAAGAATAAAGCAATATCACTACTTAATATATATGCACCAAGTGGTATATCATCCAAATTCCTAGAGAAGAAGTTAAAGGAATTAGAGGAAGAAATAGATAACAAAACTATACTAGTGGTGGACCTTAACCTCGCCCTCTCTGAACTCTGTAAATCTAACCTCAAAATAAATAAGAAAGAAGTTAAGGAGGTGGATAGAATCTTAGAGAGACTAGATATGATGGATCTCTGGAGAAAACTGAAAGGGGATAAAAAGGAATTTACTTTCTTTTCAGCAGTACATGGTACATACTCAAAAATAGACCATGTTCTAGGGCATAAAATCTTCACAATCCAGTGCAAAAAGGCAGGAATATTAAATGCATCATTCTCAGATCATGATACAATAAAAATTATATGCAATATAAGGCCAGGGAAAGATAGACTAAAAACTAATTGGAAATTAAACAATTTAATCCTAAAGAATGGATGGATCAAACAAGAAACTATAGAAATAATCAATAATTTCATTCAAGAGAATGATAATAATGATACAACATACCAAAATTTGTGGGGTGCACTAAAGACAGTTCTCAGGGGAAGTTTTATATCCTGCAGTGCATATTTAATTGAAGCAGAGAGAAGGGAGGTCAATGAATTGGACACGCAATTGAAAAAGCTAGAAAAAGAAGATGGTGGAGTAGAAACAGCTCAACCAAGCCACTCTGCCCCCAGATTCCCCCCAAACTATGTAAAAGGGGACTCTGAACAACTTCTGGAGCCCAAGCACCCACAGAACGACACAGAGAAGCTAACCTCCCGCTGAGGACAGCAGAGAAGCCCTGCAGGAAGGACCAGCGCAGTGGTCTGGGACCTGGCAGCGCGCAGCACGCAGAGTGCAGGAGCCGAGCTGAGCCCAGGTCCCTGTGAGGCGAGGTTTTAGCCCCAGGGAGGCAGGGCCAGTAGCTGGATCTATTTTTTTTTTTTTTTTTTTTGCTTTTTGGAGGGCAATTGGGGTTAAGTAACTTGCCCAAGGTTACACGGCTAGGTTTTTTTTTTGGTCGTGTGTGTTAAGTGGCTGAGGCCGGAACCGAACTCAGGTCCTTCTGGCTCCGGGGCCGGCACTCTACTCACTGCTCCACCTAGCCGCCCCAACAACCACATTCTTAAGCCTTCAAAACACAACAAGCTACCTTAGGCAAAGGTCCTTCTCTCCCCACTCACAACAACTGCTCAGCATCCAGGAAGTGTTCTCCCAACAGCTCTGGCCCCCTGCAGTTCTGGTCCCTGGCAGTCCCCAACAAGAGTCCTCAGCAGAAATTCTGGCTGGCTCAAAAATGGGTTTGCACCTCCACCTCTAACTTGCTGCTAACACTGCTGCTGCTGCCACTGCTGCTGCTACTGCTACCACCACCAGTCCCCACCAGAACTCTTGCTTTTCTTCCACTTCCTCTTGACCCACCCCTTCCTACTATGTCAGCAAGTCCAATGCGGCATGGAAGATCTTTAAATCCCATAACCCTTACATGCAGCCAGTCCATCTTCCCTGAAGCTGTCAGTGGAAAGATGTTTGTGATTGAGAAAAGCCACTGTCTACTCCACTAGTAGGTACGATCAGATGAATGAATGTGGCACTTTTAGAAATGGTCATAATTATTCTAAGAACATCAGCAAAGGATTAGAACTAAGAGACAGAATCAGGCAATACCTAGGAAACAGGTGGAGGTGAGATGTGTAGATATATAGTGGGTACAATAAAAAGAGTAGCAAGAATTAATGGGAGAACTATGTGAATGGAATAGATTTTTAGGTACATCCTAACCTAAAAAGTTAAAACTATAGTCATTCATCTGGAAGGAAAAATAATATAAGGAGTAATATTGAATCTAGAGGCAGGAAGACCTGATTTGAAAGTATGCTTTTAACACCACTAACAGAAGGAATGTGGGTTAGTCAGTCAGATTCTTTGAGACTTAATTTCCTCCTTAATATAATAGAAATTATAATACTTACCTCTGTGGGTTGTCATGAGACTCAAATAAGAAAATGTTTTTTGTAAATCTTAATGTGTTATATAAATGCACAACCAAAATTATCAGATATACTTTACCAGCAATAAACTTAAAAAAATATTAATGCACAAGGACAGAGTGTTTGGCCTGGAGTAAGAAAGACTCTCCTCCTTGAATTCAAATCTGGCCTTAGATACTTATTAACTGTGGGTCCCTAAGCAAGTCACTTAAACTTGTTTACCTCAGTTTCCTCATTTGAAAAATGGGCTGGAGAAGGAAATGGAAAACCACTCCAGTATATTTTCTAAGAAAAACCTAATCAAACAATGTGAAAGGGAGCTCCGAACAACTTATGGAGCCACAGCACCCACAGAGTGGCACAGAGAAGCTAACCTCCTGCTGAGGACAGCCCAGCACCCCTGCAGGCAGCGGCCAGCGCAGCGATCTGACAGCAGGCAGCACAGCGCGCTGGGAACCAACAGTGAAGCCCGCAGAGCATAGCCCAGGTCCACAGTTTTAGCCCCAGGGCGGCCGGGCCTTCAGCCGGCTGGTGGAACCCCAGAACACCAGCAATTGTGGCGATTCCAGAATTATCAGCACAGATATGCCAAGGAAAAAGTGAGAGGTTAGTGCCCTATGGATTTTGGGACCAGTATTTGGGGAACTCTTGGCTTCCTCCCCTGGGGGCAAAAAGCTGCTGAAGAAACAGCTGCACAGAAGCCATTTTGCAGCATCAGCAGTGGCTCTAGCTCCTGGTCTGTGAACTGTAGGAAGATCCAGCAATCAGTCTGGGGGTTAATCGCTTTTGCTTTAAACTGCCTGGATCTGGATTGTGGTCTGGGGCGGGGGGGGGGGGGTAGTTTTGGGTGGGTATCCAACTTTCCAGAATGGGTGGAGGCTTTACAGAGGCCACCCAACATCCGGAAGTTGTGAAGACCCCACGGTTGGGTGGAAGCTCCCCTGTCTGGTGGCAGAGTCCTACTGTGGCAACAAGCCCAAAAATCAAGTAATTAAGTGGCAATATGCCTAGGCAAATGACACAAAATAAACAGAAAAGTTCAACATTGGACTCCTATTTTAGGGGCAAAGAGGCTCAAAGCATGGAGGAGGACTGTGAGGTAAGAACTCCTGCACCAAAAGCCCCAAATGAAAATACAAGCTGGCTACAGGCCATAGAGGACCTTAAGAAGCAGATAAGAGAAGTGGGGGAAAATTTGCGAAGAGAAATGAAAAAGATGCAAGAAAAGTATGAAATAACAGTCAACAGCCTGACTGAGGAAAATAACACCTTAAAAAATAGACTAACTCAAATGGCAAAAGAAGCTCAGAAAGACAACAAGGAGAAGAAAGCCTTAAAAAGTCGAATTTGCCAGATGGAAAAAGAATCTCAAAAGCTCACTGAGGAGATTCATTCCTTCAGAGTTAGACTGGAGCAAATGGAAGCTAGTGACTTTATGAGAAACCAAGATACTATTAAACAGATCCAAACAAATGAAAGAATAGAAGGCAATGTGAAATATCTCATGGGAAAAACCACTGACCTGGAAAATAGATCCAGGAGAGATAATTTAAAAATTATTGGACTACCTGAAAGCCATGATCAAAGAAAGAACCTAGAAATCATCCTTCAAGAAATTCTCAAGGAAAATTGCCCTGATGTTTTAGACCCAGAGGGAAAAATAGAGGTTGAAAGAATCCACAGATCACCTCCTCAAAAAGATCCCCAAAAGAAAACTCCCAGGAATATTATAGCCAGGTTCCAGAACCCCCAGATCAAGGAGAAAATACTACAAGCAGCCAGGAAGAAACAAATTCAATATTGTGGAAACACAATCAGAATAGCCCAGGACCTGGCAGCTTCTACATTGAGGGATAGAAGGGCATGGAATATGATATTTCAGAGGGCAAAAGAGCTGGGAATGAACCCAAGGGTCACCTACCCAGCAAAACTGAGTATCTTGTTTCAGGGGAAAATATGGCCATTTAGTGGAATAGAGGACTTTCAAGCATTCTTGATGAAAAAACCAGAGTTGAATAGAAAATTTGACATTCAGACACAAGAAGCAAGAGATGCCTGAGAAGGTAATCAAGGAAAAGAAATCAAAAGGAACTTACCAAAGTTGGACTATTTACAGTCCTACATGGAAAAATAATAACTGTGTTTGATGAAACCTTTCTCATTATGAAAATAATTGAAGAAGGGTACATGACATATGCTCACAGCTATACATGGATAGAAGGCACAGGTTGAATTTGATGGGAAGGGATGATTATTAATTTTTTTTGAGGGCAATTGGGGTTGGGTGACTTGCCCAGGTTCACGTGGCTGGGTTTTTGTTTTTGTGTTGGGTGTCTGGGGCCACATCCGAGCTTGGGTTCTTCTGGCTCCGGGGCTGGCTCTCTGCTCACTGCACTACCTAGCCGCCCCAAGGAAGGGATGATTCTTAAGGGGTGAAGTCAAGAGGTGAGAGAAGAAAGTGGCAAGAGGAGATGGAGAAAGACAGGGTAGGGCAAACTATCTCATGTAGAAGAGGCAAGGGGAAGTAGTTGCAGGGGAGGGGAAGAACAGGAAGGCAAAAAGGCAAAAGCATATTCTCATTGAAGTTGGCTCAAGGAGAGAATCACATACATACTAAATGGAATATCTTACCCTCACTCACTCTCCTGAGTAGGGGAAAGGGGGATGAGAGGGGGGATGATGGAGGGGAGGGCATTCTGGGGAGAGGGGAGATTAGAAGTACCCACTATCAAAGAGGGACAGGATCAAAGTAGGGAATGGACCAGGTGGGAGGTGAGACAGGTGCGAGGGAAATATAAGCAGTCTTTTACAATATATCTTCTATGGTAATGTTTTGCATAGCTATACATGTACAACACATACTGAATTACTTATCTTCTCAGAGGGAGTGGGTGACAAAGGAGAAAGGGAATGGATCTGAAAATCGAAGTTTTAAAATTATATGTTTCATAAGATGTCCAGGCAGTGGGGCTCAGAGATTCACCTTGCCCTAATGGCAAAGTCGAAGGGGGTATGGGAGAAGATATGGGAGAGAGCAGATTGGATGAGGGGATATCTAGTGGGACCGCTATTCTGGGGTGGTGGGTAGGGAAAATGGGGGAAAAATGTAACTCATAATCTGGTGGAAATGAATGATGTAAACCAGAGTTAATAAAGCATTTGTTTAATTAAAAAAATGAAATGAAAGAAAAAAAAAGCATACTATAAAAAAAAAAAAAAGAAAAACCCAAAAGATATCCCAAAGAGTTGGACATGTCTTAAAAATGACTCAACAATAACTAGAATTCCTGATCTGGCTATACAACAGTATAGTTAATTTTGACCCAGTTGGTTTGTCTTTAGGATGTGGCTAAGAACATTGTGCATACCAACTTTGAAATAATTTGAAATTATTTGTAATTTTTTAAAATTGCTAAATATCTTGCATAGCCATGGGTCAAAACACAAGCTAGTCATCATTTTTGGAATAAAGATAATTACAAATTCTATATTCCCAAGAATTCAAACAAGTTGCCCCTATCTAATATTACTTTAGCTCGGGCTCAAACAAAGGCACACTCTGCAACATTTGTGCTGAACTGAAAATTCCTTTTTATGGCTCTATAGAACCCAATATAGAGTGAAAATTGTCCATTGTATCTTAAGAGCTTAAGTCTTTAGTATATTGAATAAGAGTTACAAAAAACTTGGAAGAACTTCAAATGATTCTAATAGCATTAAAGATATTTTTATAATTATGAATAGAGTGTAAAGTTGCAAGTACTCAATTTTCGAAATAGTGGAGCATTTTTAATATAAATTAACAAAGTACCTATTACTTTTTCTTCTTAAATGCCTGACTTCCTTTTGGCATTTAAGTAGTAAATTTAATGTTCATTATTGATAGTTATAACTTTTGCATTTAGCCATCTTTCATCACTTTATTGATTTGTCTATTTTTCTTATGGCTTTTTTCTTTGATCTCATTTACCATTTAGGCTCACTCTATTGATTTCCATCAGAGGTTGATTATCATTCCAAGTTGGTATTCATTTCTTTAGAAGCACTTATAACATTTGTCCCTAAGTCTTTTCAACAGACAGGCATTGAATTATCCATCTACAACAAATTCACAATGGATATCAAGTTTGTGTGTGTACACACACAGACTCATACACATCTATGTATATATGTTTATGTATACATATGTGTATACCCATACACACATTCACTGGCACATGTATATATATATATATATATATATATATATATATATGCATTTGAATATGTAACATATATATGTATATACATATAAAATATATGTGTACATTGAATTTTTTATATATACCTATGTACTCACATATAAAGTACATATATATATATATAGTTATGGAATGAAATGCAATATTAAAGGATTGTTTTATATATTGTGGCTATAAGTAAAATACTTTGAAAACCAAGAACCAATCTAAAACTCATCATGGTGGCTTGTACATAAAAAATTCTCAACAAATTGGTCCTCAATGTAAATATATTGTAAGAAAGCCAGAAAATATTTTGGTGCTGAAGTTGATCATTTCACACTTTTTCCTGAAGTTTAAATTTAGTTGTAAGTTACTATGCTTTCATGTCTTCTTTCTTACTTTGTTATATATTATGCATTTTATTTGGATATTTAAGTAAATGAAGACTTGAAGAATTAATGTTCTGAGTAGAGGAGACTTCTGATGTAGGAACTCATTAGGCTGTTAGACATCATCCCCATTATGTGACTTCATAGATAGATACAGGTAGGTTAAATGACTTGCCCTGGGTCTTACGGCTCATACATATAGAGTTGGGAGGGGATCAATCCAGATCTTTCAGACACTGAGCACAAGACTCTATTCACTATGCCTTGCTGTCTCTACTTTTAAAGTAAACCCAATGAAACCACAGAACATTTGGTTATTGTTGTACATTATGTAGTTTTATGATTCTGCCTTTTGACAAATGCTATAGGCTTGTCCCTTTTTAACGAGGATGGGAAATTTATTTTTTAAATGCTCATCCAGTTTCATAACTTATGTATACAACCTAAGTGTGCATTCCTGCAATGTAATTTAATTTTACATGGACAGCATCATTTACATCATGGAGTTTTTCTGTGGAATAACACTGTTGGCCTAAATGTATTTTAATAAGGGGCTATCACCTAATTCTTGGGTGTTATTGTGCTAAAGGATGAGGTGGTGTCTTAGAGGGAAATGCATCTAGAATTGATCTGTGTTGTCATTTTGTTAGCTTGGAGGAATATAGTGACAAGCCTTTTAGAGAGATGATGAATGTTATGTAATGTTTCTGAAGAGGATTGTGTGTGTGTGTGTGTGTGTGTGTGTGTGTTTGTGTGTATGTTTGTGTGCACATGGGGTCTATGTTGGGGAGAACCTAATTAACAAACCCCAAACACTTCAATTCAAATGCTCTGAAAAGATAACATCAGTCACAAATGTTAAATATCTGTTTGGGTTTATTTTTCTTACTCATGCATTTATTCAACACTAGCTATGGCAGTTTATCTAAAATTAGGTCCAAAGTAATTTAGGCAGCCATACCCTACCTGAGGGATTCAGGAGAAACCTTTAAATCATAATGACAGCCATTAGAACTTGCTAAAAGGAAATGCATTTCTGAATAACTCCAGGTGTAACAATAGAAAGACCTAAAGGTGCAGTATTACCAAAAAAAAAGGAAAACTCTAAGTATATCTCTATGGACATGCTTACTAGAAATTACTCAGCATCAGGACTCATCTGTCTCTAAAATATGAGAATCAAACGAATTATCTCTGTCTTTTGTAGACCTTTTATAGGATAGACCATTTGAGAATTCTCTTCCCTGTTCTTTTACTAAGTCCTGGATGGATGGAGACAGGTTCTTCTATCCAAATGAGCAGTGCAAAAAGGGAGGGATAGATGATCCCTGTGTCTTCTGAAGGATAATGGTTCTTCCTTTGTAAGGAGAATTGGAATTCTAGGATTGATTTACTTTTGTTGGTTTATAGGTGTTTACCTTTGTAAGATTCTTCTTTTGTAAGGAGAATTGGAATTATAGGATTGATTTACTTTTGCAGGTTTATAGATGTTAATCTGAATTTCATAAGTGTATCCAGACACTTTTGAGAAATGGGTATTGATAACAAATCAAGTTAACAGACATTAGTGTTTGGCTGTGGAGGATATTGTGATGCTAATTGGCTGATATAACTAAAATTCAACCATGACACTGGCGACAACAGCAACTACAGATAATTTTCTATATCTGTCTATCTACACTTATCTGTCCATTTCTCTGTCTCTGTCTTTGTCTCTGTCTGTCTCTCTGTCTCTCTCTCCATGTATCTACTAATAACCATCTATCCATCTATATAATATAATACGTGCCAGGAATTGTACTAAATGTATTTTAGTGGATCTTCACAACAACCTAAAAGATAGGTGCTATTATTATTTTCATTTTGCAGATGAAGCAAAGAGGGGTTAAATGAGTTAGTGTCTAAGGATATATTTAAATGCAGGTCTTCTTGACTTCAAACCCAGCAGTCTATGCATGATACCACCTAGATGCCCAAGTCCCCCCTACTATGAAAACAATGCAATCCTGAAGCGTTACTTTCAATTACTTAGGTCATATAAAGTGACTTTCATGATTTTTTTCTGCTTCAAGGCACATTAATAGGGATTCAAAAGAAAGTTCATTTCAAATTTTTTACAGGTGTAAATTAGTGTTACACTTGACACAATTGAACATGGGGTGGTGGTGGTGGTGGTATATGACTTGAGAGGGAAATTTGGAAAAGATAAGTGATTTCCATAGTGTTGTGTATTCTGCTTATGATAATTCCCTCCACAAAAGCACATCTATATCCATCTATGATTTAATATGTAAATCCTAGGGAGCTGTGTGAGGCAAATATAGATTAAATGACTAGTCCAAAGACACACATCTAGTGAAAATTAGAAATGGCGGGCGGCTAGGTGGTGCAGTGAGTAGAGCATCGGCCCTGGTGTCAGAAGGACCTGAGTTCAGATCCCTCCTCAGACACTTAACGCACACACAAACAAAAACCTAGCCGTGTGACCTTGGGCAAGTTACTTAACCCCAATTGCCCTCCAACAAAAGCAAAAAAAAAAAAAATATAAATGGGACCTGAAACTCATGTAGTTCCCATAATTTTTTATAAAGCAATTGGGGTTAAGTAACTTGCTCAAGGTTACACGGCTAGTTATTTATGTGTGGGTGCTAAGTACTGAGGCTGGAACTCATCTCAGGTCATCCCGACTCTGGAGCCAGTGCTCTTACTCACTGTGTCACCTAGCTGTCCCCAGTTCCCATAATTCTATCAACTGTCCTGCACTGCCTTCATATATTTTAGAGATGAGGAACCGAGGCAAGCAGCGTTAAGTGACATGCCCAGTATCATACTGTTAGTATGTGTCTGAGGCCAGATTTTAAAACAGGTTCTCCTGACTCCCAGGACATTATTCCACCCATTAAACCATCTAGCTATCGATGATGATGATGATGATTGATAGTGATGATGTCTAGGTAACACAATGACTAGAGTGATGGACTTGGTTTCAGAAAGACTTAAGTTGATACCCTGTCTGAGATGCTTACTTTCTGTGTGACCCAGGACAAGTCACTTATTCTCATCTGTGAAATAGGAATAATAAAATTGATCCTACAGAGCTGTTTGTGAGGATCAAATGTTATAATACAGGGTATAGTAAAAGTCTTAGTGCCACTTTAAACTACTAAAGCTCAAAGTTATTTTTTTTTTTTTTTGCTTTTTGGAAGGGCAGTTGGGGTTAAGTGACTTGCCCAAGGTCACACAGCCAGTTTTGTGTTAAGTGTCTGAGGCCGGATTAGAACTCAGGTCCTCCTGACTCCAGGGCCAGTGCTATATTCACTGCAGCACCTAGCGGCCCCCAAAGCTCAAAGTTATTACAGCTTAAAACTGCATCCAATCTTTGAAAAGTACATATGTAAACTTCTTTGCAGACCTCAAAGTGCTCCATAAATTCTCTCTATGCTAGCCATTCTTTCTTATGTTTAGCATTTCTGAGAAGAAATGAATCATAGACTAGCATTAGAAAACTTTCAATAATAAATATGAACTAAAATGTTACATTATGAGAGATTACTACATTCTTTAGTTTACTCATTATCAACAACAACAAACTCAGAATAACTTTGCTCATTACATAATGATAATTAATGAATTAATAGGGTGTAGATCATTGGATTTGGAATAACAGAATGATTAAAATTCTGCCTCTGTAAATTTCTTTGCTTTGCAACTGGACAAATCACTAATTAAAGTGAAAATCTGAATATTTATTTGTTCAGTTATTTTTTAAAGTTGTGTCCAACTCTTCATGACCCCATTTGACGTTTTCTTGACAAATTATTGGACTGGTTTGCCATTTTCTTCTCCAACTCATTTTATAGATGAGGAAACTGAAGCAAACAGAGTTAAGTGACTTGTCCAGGGTTACACAGTTCGTAAATGTCTGAGGCCAGACTTGAATTCACTAAAATGAGTCTTCATGACTCTAGGGCTGGTACCCTATCCATTGAACCACCAAACTGCCCCACCGAATATTGATAGTGCCATCTTTAAAATTAAATTAACAGTAATGTCTATTTCATAAGACTATCATGATGGTCAAGGGAAACAATGTGAGTAAAATAATTTGGGGGACATAAATAACTATCTTAATTTATTGTTAATATTGTTTCTGTTAGGGAAATCACAATTGAATATTCTCTTATTGGAGAGAAAACAAGGACAAACAATTAGTCCAGCTTTCCTTTTAGGCATATTAGAGCAATCCTGGTTGCTAGTCCCATTAGATAAATCGGTCATGATTAATCTTTTTATTCATTCATTCATTCATTCATTCATTCATTCATTCATTCATTCACTCATTCATTCATTCATGCTTTTTCGAGGGCAAAAGCAGGGCCATTGGGGTTAAGTGACTTGTTCAAGGTCACATGGATAATAAGTGTTAATTGTCTGAGATCAGATTTGAACTCAGGTCCTCTTGAGTCCAGGGCTGGTGCTCTACTCACTGTGCCACCTAGCAGCCCCCAGAATTAATCTTAGAGGTTTTTCATTCCATACATGTTAAATTATGTGAAGCAATAGATACACTCAACACCTGATAAGCTTAAACATAAATCAAACTAGTAATTTGGTATCATGTGGAACTCAGATCCCTAAATTACTACCTCATTTTACAAAATCTAATGATAATTGTTAAAGCTAGTTAATTAAAAATAGTTAAAACAGTTTTTTGTGACAGTAGTCATAGCAAGGGTATGGGCAATGGTCAGTCAATTAGCATTTTATGTACATAATATTTATTAAACACTTTCTACCAGGCATCATGCTAAGTCCTGGGCATACAAAGCAAGGGAAAATAAAAACAAAGAAAGAAAAAGATCAGTTCTAGTACTCAAAGGGCTCAGAGTTTAATGAGGGAAAACGACATGCAAACAAATATAAATAAACGTGATATAGACAGGATAAACAGGAGATAATCAGTCTAGGGAAGGTACTAACATTAAGAGAATATGGAAAGCCATCTTGTAAAATATGGGATTTGAGCACAAAATAAAGTGTTGTTGTGGTTCTTTATCAATGACATCAGGAGGGTGATGTCTTGACTTAGATTTAAGTAAAGCAGAACTGCACAAAATCAACAGCTTCACTCTTTCTTCCAGATTTATTAAAATCCAGTGACAAGACAGAAGTCAAGATGACTGGTGATGGCCCAAAATACAGTGGATGACCTTGACTTGTCTAAATTAAATTTTTCCCCAGACATCAGTTTATTGAAGATAACTCCCATTCAATAATTAAGGGTTAGTTAAGAACTGAGATAAAAGATAGCCTAATTTAACATGACAAAAATATAAATCTGCATGGCTAGTGACCTAACAGTCATTGAGCTAATTTAATTAATTTTGATATAAACTTAGGTCCCAAAGTAGATTTTAGACTCAATTTACATGGATCAAATTGACCTGGTGATTGACAAATACATAGGTTATAACTTCTTATTTGGTTGAGGGGGAAGTGATTTAAAATAGATTTCCAAAATTTATTCAATTGAAGCTTCTACTTTTGAACTTTAAAATGATGATGGACCTGCCATCTCAATTAGCTAATGCTAGGAATGTTCCCTTCATTTCCTTTTAAGGTAAGGAATCTGAGTAAAGAAATCATGTGGAGGTTATAAAAATTTTCTTTTTTTGGCATTTTTTCAACCAACTAATCCCCCCTTCTCTTTATTATGATTAGAAAATGGGAAAAATGAATATAAGTGACAGAAACAAGGAAATTAACAAACAAACAAACAAAAAAAACAAATGGATCACTTTGGCGGTAATGTGAAATAAATATTTTGATCAAGTAAAACAGGATGAAATACTTTGCTTAAATAAGCAAGAAGTACAATTCAAAAGACAATGTGCTGAATGCAATGAACTGACCACAATTGGAATTAGAGGTGAATGAAAGAGAAATATTGTATTATGCACTTGTAATGCATTTCAAATAATATGATGATATGTTGGTCAATAGAATATTTATTTATTTTTTGCAAGGCAATCAGGCTTAAGTGACTTATGCAGGGTCACACAGTTAGTAAGTGTGTAGTGTCTAAGGCCAGATTTTACCTCAGATCCTCCTGATTCTAGGTCTAGTGCTCTGTCACCTAGATGCCCCTAGTTCATAAAAGATTTGATGTTAGATTGGGTTGCAAGCTCGGTGTTTTTTTTTTTTTTCTGTATTAGTGCAGTGATGTTACATATGTGTTGTTCTATTGGTGAAGTAATGTCCAATGAATAAAAGCATGCTGGTGAATTTCCTTTATTTGATTGTCTTGTACAGCCAGTAGGAATTGGCAGATTTGTGGAAGTGGTGCCAGAAGACCCTAGACTCAGCTTATCTAAAGTAATCATTTTCCCCTATATCCTAACTGTGACAAGACCTACCTCTATCATTGTTAAGTTTGCATCCATGTGAATACCATCTTGGACAAATGCTTCCAGTTAATTCAGAGAAGCTCTTTGGACATCTATATTCTAGAGATGTGGGGAGATGGGTGTGTCTCTGAATGGGAGAGGCCAAAACAACAACAAAAAAAAAACAAACAAAAGAAGCTATTAAAAACTGCTGGTTATATTTGCAGGGAACATGGGTGTAGATTCCCCAAACACAGAATATAGTGTTTTATATATCATAGCTACTTTTATAACAATGCAGTTTGATAACTTTAATAGTTACTTTAATAATCCCCTCTGTGATTTTGATGATGTCTATATGACTGAGTCTTCTTCCTGCTGCCTTATATAGCTAGGAGTTACAGGGTTCTATTCGCGGTCTTCTTTCTTATATTTCCTTTTATCAGTCTCATCCATTTCAGTGCCGTTCTTTGTCCCCAAGGGTTGCTTGGGGATTCTATCACATTAGGCAAATTCAACTGAGAAGGACTGGTGAGCTTACTAAATGGATTATTTAATTTCTTTTCCTAAAATCAGGTTAAGTATTCTATTTCTTGTTCTGTTAGTCTGGGTAATTCATATTTTCATAAATACCCATTGATTTCACTTAGACTGTCAGATTTATTAGTATATAATTGGGCAAAATATTTCCTAATTATTACTTTAATTTTTCTTAATTAGTGGTGAATTAACCCTTTTCATTTATTGATACTGGAAATTTGGTTTTATTCTTTCATTTGAAAAAAAAAATCAAATCGGGGGCAGAGTCAAGATGGCAGAGTAGAAACAGCACTTCCATGGTGCTACAGCCCACACCACTTCCAAATTTATGTAAAAGGGGACTCTGAACAACCTCTGGAGCTACAGGACCCACAAGTTGAAACAGAGAAACTAACCTCCCATTGAGCACAGCCTGGCAGCCCAGCAGGAAGTGGCCAGCACAGCAGTCAGGGAGCCTAGCCTAGGACTTTGTGAGTCAGAGGTTTTAGCCCCAGGGCAGCTGGACCAGCACCAAGCTGGGGGGACTCCAGAACACCAGCAGCTGTGATATTTCCAGAATTACCAACACATATATGCCATGGATAAAGTGAGAGATTAGTGCAATATTGACTTTGGGACTCATTAGTGGGGAATACATGTCCACCTCTTTCCTGGGGGTGAGAAGCCGCTGAGAGGCATCAGCATAGCCACAGAAACACATAGCAGCTTCATTTCCTGGCCTGCAGACGGTAGGGGAACCAGGCAATCAGTCTTGGAGGAATTCACTCATGCTTTAACCTTCTTGAATTTGGATAGAGTTCTGGGGTGGAGGTTTGGGGCACGTGACCAGCTCGCTAGAGTGTGTAGAGGTGTCAGAGAGAGCACCCAATTAATACCTCCAGCAGCTGATAAAACCTCAGCGTTTGGAAAAGAAGCTCCACTCTCTGCTGGCAGAATCATTATGTGGCAACAAGCCCAAAAGTAAATTAATTGAGTGGCAACATGCCTAGGCAAAGGAAACAAAATAAACAGAAAAATTCAACATTAGACTCCTATTTTGGGAGTAAAGAGGATCAAAGCATGGAAAATCAGGAGGACTGGGAGGTCAGAACTCCTACACTAAAAGCCCCAAATGAAAATTCAAGCTGGTTACAGGCCACAGAGGACCATAAGAAGCAGAGAAGTGGAGGAAAAATTAGGAAGAGAAGTGAGAAAGATGCAAGAAAAGTATGAAATGAGTGTCAACAGCCTGACTGAGGAAAATAACACCTTAAAAATAGAATAACTCAGGGCGGCTAGGTGGTGCAGTGAGTAGAGAGCTGGCCCTGAAGTCAGAAGGACCTGAGTTCGGATCCGGCCTCAGACACTTAACCCACACAAAACAAAAACCTAGCCGTGTGACCTTAGGCAAGTTACTTAACCCCAATTGCCCTAAAAGGGGCGGCTAGGTGACGCAGTGAGTAAGAGCGCCGGCCTCGGAGTTGGGATGACCCGAGATCAAATCTGGCCTCAGAAAATGAGCACCCACACACAAATAATGACTAGCAGTATAACCTTGAGCAAGTTACGTAACCCCAATTTTTTTTTTTATGTTTAAACAAATACTTTATTAACTTCTGTTTTACATCATTCATTTCCGCCAGATTTTGAGTTACAATCATTTTCCCCCCATTATTCCCCTACCCAACCTCCCAGAATAGCAGTCCCACAAGATATCGCTTCCTCCAATCTGCTCTCTCCCATACCTTCTCCCATACCCCTATCGACTTTTCCATTAGAGGAAGATGAATCTTTGTGTCCCAATGCCTGCACATCTTATCTCCCAATTATAAGCAAAAGAGTATTAATAATAGTATATATATATATTTGAAACATTTAATGTTAAGACCTCGAATTTCAGATCCATTTCCTTCCTCCTTGTCACCCATTCCCTCTGGGGAGATAAGTAATTCAGTATATGTTGTACATGTCTAGCTATGCAAAACATTATCATAGTAGATATATTGTGCAAGGATGCTTATAATTCCCTCCCACTCATCCCACCCCCCACCTGGTCCATTCCCTACATGATCCTGTCCCTCTTCTATAGTGGGTACTTCCAACCTCCCCTCACCCCAAGGACGCCCTCCCATCCATCATCTCTCCTCTCATCCCCCTTCCCCCTATCCTGCTGCAGGTTGAGATATCCCATTTAGTATGTATGTCATTTTCTCCCTGAACCAAATTCAATGTGAATGTGGTTTTGCCTTTTTAGCCTTCCTTATTCTCCCCCTCCTTTGCACCCACTTCCCTACATGAGATAGTTTACCCTACCATGTCTCTCCCCATCTCCTCTTGCCACTTTCCTCTCTCACCTCATAATTTCATCCCTTGAGTACTCTCCCTTCCCAACAAAATCAACCTATGCCCTCTATCCATATATAACTGTAACCATATACACACACATTCACATATGTATTCATATGACCACACCCCCTTCTTCCATTATTTTCATAGTGAGAAAGATATCATCAGTCACAGATATTGTTTTTCCATATAGGAATGTAAATAGTTCAACTTTGATAAGTTCCTTTTGATTTCTTTTCCCTGATTACCTTCTCAGGCATCTCTTGCTTCTTGTGTCTGGATGTCAAATTTTCTATTCAACTCTGGTTTTTTCCTCAAGAATGCTTGAAAGTCCTCTATTCCACTGAATAACCATATTTTCCCCTGAAACAAAATACTCAGTTTTGCTGGGTAGGTGACCCTTGGGTTCATTCCCAGTTCTTTTGCCCTCTGGAATATCATATTCCATGCCCTTCTCTCCCTCAGTGTAGAAGCTGCCAGGTCCTGGGCTATTCTGATTGTGTTTCCACAATATTGAAATTGTTTCTTCCTGGCCGCTTGTAGTATTTTCTCCTTGATCTGGGGATTCTGGAACCTGGCTATAATATTTCTGGTAGTTTTCTTTTTGGGATCTTTTTCAGGAGGTGATCGGTGGATTCTTTCAACCTCTATTTTGCCCTCTGGATCTAAAACATCAGGGCAATTTTCCTTGAGAATTTCTTGAAGGGTGATTTCTAGGTTCTTTCTTTGATCATGGCTTTCAGGTAGTCCAATAATTTTTAAATTGTCTCTCCTGGATCTATTTTCCAGGTCAGTGGTTTTTCCCATGAGATATTTCACATTGCCTTCTAATCTTCATTTGTTTGGATCTGCTTAACAGCATCTTGATTTCTCATAAAGTCATTAGCTTCCATTTGCTCCAGTCTAACTCTGAAGGAATGAATCTCCTCAGTGAACTTTGAGATTCTTTTTCCATCTGGCAAATTCGACTTTTTAAGGCATTCTTCTCCTCATTGCCCTTTTGGGCCTCCTTTGCCATTTGAGTTAGTCTATTTTTTAAAGTGTTGTTTTCCTCAGTCAGGCTGTTGACCCTCATTTCATACTTTTCCTGCATCCTTCTCATTTCTTTTTCCAATTTTTCCTCCACTTCTCTTATTTGATTTTTAAAGTCCTTCTTAAGGTCCTCTATGGCCTGCAACCCGCTCATGTTTTCCCCTGGGGCTTTTGGAGCAGGACTTCTGACCTCACAGTCCTTTTTCCCGCTCTATGCCCCCAAAATAGGAGTCTAGGGTTGCATTTTTCTGTTTCCTTTGCCTTGGTATGTTGCCACTTAATTACTTGACTTTTGGGCTTGTTGCCACACTATGGCTTTAAGGCCAGATAGAGGAATTTTCGTCCCGAACGTGTGGGGGGCAACTTCCGTTTCTGGCAAGCTGTAAACCCACCCACAACTTCCACCCTAGATCACAATCCAGATCCAGGGAGGTTAAAGCAAGAGCGATTACCCCTCAAGACTGATCGCTGGATCTCCCCACGATTTGTAGGCTGGGAGCCGGAACTGCCTCTGAAAACTACAAAATGGCGTGTCTCCTCAGCGGCTTCTAGCCCCCAGGGGAGGGAGCTGACGCATTCCCCAAATACAGGTCCCAAAGTCCATAGGACACTAACCTCTTACTTTGTCCTAGGCAAGTCTATGTTGATAATTCTGGAGTCTCCACAGTTCCTGGTGTTCTGGGGTTCCTCCAGCCGGCTGCTGGCCCTGCCGCCCTGGGGCTAAAACCTCGGCTCACGTGGACCTGGGCTCGGCTCGGCTCCTGCGCTCTGCGCGCTGCCGGCTCCCAGACCACTGCGCTGGTCCTTCCTGCAGGGTGCTGGGCTGTCCTCAGCGGGAGGTTAGCTTCTCTGTGTCGTTCTGTGGGTGCTGGGGCTCCAGAAGATTTTCAGAGTCCTTTTTTACATAGTTTGTGGAGAATCTGGGGGCAGAGAGGCTTGGAAGAGCTGTTTCTACTCCGCCATCTTGGCTCCGCCCCCCGTAACCCCAATTTCTTAAAAAAATAGACTAACTCAAATGGAAGAGAGGCTCAAAAAGGAAATTGGGAGAAGAATTCTTTAAAAAGCTGAATTTACCAGATGGAAAAAGAATCTCAAAAGTTCACTGAGGAGATTCATTCCTTTAGAATTAGACTGGAGCAAATGGTAGCTAGTGACATTATGATAAATCAAGATGCTGGTAAGCAGATCCAAACGAATGAAAGAATAGAAGGCAATTTGAAATATCTCATGGGAACAATCACTGACCTGGAAAATACATGCTGGAGAGATAATCTAAAAATTATTGGACTATCTGAAAACCATGATGAAAGAAAGAGCCTAAAAATCATCCTTCAATAAATTCTCAAGGAAAATTGCCCTGATATTTTAGAATCAGAGGGCAAAATAGAGGTTGAAAGAATCCACTGATCACCTCCTGAAAAAGATCTCAAAAAGAAAACTACTGGGGGCAGTTAGGTGGTGCAATGAGTAGAGTGCCGGCCCTGGAGTCAGAAGTACCTGAGTTCAGATCCGGCCTCAGACACTTAACGCACACAAACAAAAACCTAGCTGTGTGACCTTTGCAAGTTACTTAAACCCAATTGCTCTCAAAAAAGCAAAAAAAAAAGAAAAAAAAAGAAAAGAAAACCACTAGGAACAGTATAGCCAGGATCCAGAATTCTCAGATCAATTTATTGACAATATTACAAGCAGCCCTGTAGAAACAATTTCAATATTGTGGAAACACAATAAGGATAGCACAGGATATGGCAGTTTCTACTCTGAGGGATAGAAGGGCTTGGAATATGATATTCTGGAGGGCAAAGGATCTGGGATTAAAACCAAGAATCACCTACCCAGAAAAACTGAGCATCATGTTTCAGGGGAAAATATCGTAATTCAGTGGAACAGAGGAAATTCAAGCATTCTTTTTTTTCCAAATGCTTTATTAACTATCGGTTTACATCATTCATTTCTGTCTGATTTTGAGCTACATTTTGTTCTCCATTTTTCCCCTACCCACGACACCACAATAACAGTCATACAGAATATCCCCTCAACCAACCTGCTCTCTCCCATCTCTTCTCCCATACCCCCTTCTATGTTTCCAGTAGGGCAAGGTTAATCCCCAAGCCACATTGCCTGCACATCTTATCTCCCAATTATAAGCAAAATAATATTAATCATAGTATTTATACATTTAAAGAATTTTTGATTTTAAAAGGAACATAAGCAACTCAGTATATGCTGTACATGTGTAGCTATGAAAAACATTACCGTAGTAGATATATTGTAAAAGACTGACAATATTTTCCTCCCTGACAATCCAACTTCCACCTGTTACACTCCCCACTTTCATCCTTTCCCTTTTCAAAACTGTGTGCTTCCAAATTCCTTCCCCCCCAGCTTGTCCTCCCCTCCATCACCTTCTGCTATCCCCCTACCCGCAACACTCCTGTAGGGTGGGACACCCTCTTTAGTATGCATGCCATTCTCTCCCTGCTCCAAATTCAATGAGAATAAGGTTTTGCCTTTTTGCCTTCCTGTTCCTCCCTTCCCCTACAACCACCTTCCCCTGCTTCCTCTACATAAGACATTTCACCCCATTGTCTCTCCCCATTCCCCTTCACCACATTATTCTCTCACCTCTTAACCTCACCTTTTAAGTATCATCCCTTCCTATTAAATTCGACCTGTGCCCTCTATCTATGTATACCTGAAAACATATATACACAGATTCACATATGTATTCATATGCTGATATACCCTTCTTTAACTACTTTCATACTGAGAAAAGTTTCATCAGTTATATTTATTGTTTTTCCCTGTAGGAATGTAAATAGTTCAACTTTGATAATTTCATAGTGATTTCTTTTCCCTGCTTACCTACTCAAGCATCTCTTGCTTCTTGTATCTGAATGTCAAATTTTCTATTCAACTCTGGTTTTTTACTCAAGAATTCTTGAAAGTCCTCTATTGCGCTGAATGACCAATTTTTCCCCTGGAACATGATACTCAATTTTGCTGGGTAGGTGATTCTTGGTTTTAATCCCAGCTCCTTTGATTTGCGGAGTATCATTTTCCCTGCCCTTCGATCCCTAAGTGTAGAAGCTGCCACAACCTGTGTTTTTCTGATTATGTTTCCACAATATTGAAATTGTTTCTTCCTGGCTGCTTGTAATATTCACTCCTTTATCTGGGAATTGTGGAACCTGGATGCAATATTCCTAAGAGTTTTCTTTTTGGGATCTTTTTCAGGAGGTGACATGTGGGTTCTTTCAACCTCTATTATGCCCTCTGGTTCTAAAACATCAGGGTAATTTTCCTTGAGAATTTCTTGAAGGATGGCTTCTAGATTCTTTCTTTCATTGTGGTTTTCAGGTAGTTGAATAGTTTTAAAATTATGTCTCCTGGATCTATTTCCAGGTCAGTGGTTTTTCACATGAGATATATCACATTGCCTTCTATTCTTTCATTTGTTGTATCTGCTTAATAGTATCTTGATTTCTCATAAAGTCAGTAGCTTCCATTTGCTCCAGTCTAATTCTGAAGGAATGATTCTCCTCAGTGAGCTTTTGACATTCTTTTTCCATCTGGCAAATTCAACTTTTTAAGGCAGTCTTCTCCTCATTGCCTTTTTGAACCTCTTTTGCCATTTAAGTTAGTCTATTTTTTTATGGTGTTATTTTCCTCAGTCTGTTGACTTTCATTTCATACTTTTCTTGCATCTTTCTCATTTCTCTTCCCAATTTCCCCCCCACTTCTTTTATCTGCTTCTTAAGGTCCTCTATGACCTGTAGCCAGCTGGTATCTTCATTTGGGGATTTTGGAGCAGGATTTCTGACCTCATAGTCGCCCTCCTGTTCCATGCTTTGATCCTCTTTGCCCCCTAAATAGGAGTCTAATGTAGAATGTTTCTGTTTATTTTGTTTCCTTTGCCTAGGCATGTTGATACTGAATTACTTGACTTTTTGGCTTGTTGCGACAGTAGCACTCTGCTACCAGCCAGGGGAACTTCTGTCCCAAAGTTGGGGTTTTCTCAACTTCCAGAGGTATTAGTTGGGTGGCTTCTGTGAAGCCTCCACACACTCTAGCAAGCTGGTTACACACCCCAAACCCTCCAACCTCGACTGCAATCCAGATCTAAGAAGGGTAAAGCAAGAGTGCTTAACCCCCAGACTGAGTGCTTGATCCCCCTACAGATCACAGGCTAACAGCTGAAGATTCAATCTGGCAATGTGGTGCAGGCTGTGCTGGCTCCTTAGTGGCTTCTCACCCCCAGGGGAAGAAGCTGACACATTCTCCCAACCAATCCCTATATCCAGAGGGCACTGACCTCTCAATTTTTCCTAGGCATCTATTTGTTGTTAATTCTGGGAACTCCACAGCTGCTGGTGTTCTGGGATCCCTACAGCCAGCTACTGGTCTGTCTGCCCTCAGGCTAAAGATGAGACTCACGCGGGCCTGGACTTGGCTCCCAGAACACTGT
The DNA here is from genome assembly GCA_011680675.1 of Gymnobelideus leadbeateri. NCBI lineage: Eukaryota > Metazoa > Chordata > Mammalia > Diprotodontia > Petauridae > Gymnobelideus > Gymnobelideus leadbeateri. The sequence continues at coordinate 32,325 of WOXC01012136.1, read as the reverse complement.
CTGTGCTGACCACTCCCTGCCAGGCTGCAGGACTGTCCTCAGAGGGAGGTTAGCTTCTCTGGGTCATTTTGTGAGTTTGTAGTCCCCCTTTTACACAATTTTGAAGTGGTGTGGGCTGGAGCTCCATGGAAGTCCTTATTCAACTCTACCATCTTGACTCCTGTTGACTTTCAAGCATTCTTGATGAAAAAAATCAGAGTTGAATAGAAAATTTGACATTCAGATACAAGAAGCACCAGATGCTTGAGAAGGTAAACAGGGAAAATCAATCATAATGAACTTTTCAAAGTTGAACTATTTACATTCCTCCATGGAAAAACAAGAATTGTAACTGATGAAACTTTTGTCACTATGAAAATAGTTGAAGAATGGTCTATGGACATATGAATACATATGTGAGTGTGTGTGTGTGTGTGTGTGTGTGTGTGTGTGTGTGTATGTTTATAGGTATACATAGATAGAGAGTGCACAGGTCAAATTTAATAGGAAGGGATGATACTTAAAAGATGAAATTAAGAGGTGGGTGAAGAATATAACAAGAAGAGATGGGGAGAGACAGAATGGGGTAAACTATCTCACATAGAAGAGGTAGGGGGAAATGGTTATATGGTAGGGCAAGAACAGGAAGGTAAAAAGGTAAAACCTTATTCTCATTGAATTTGAGTCAGGAAGGGAATGATATGCATACTAAATAGGATATCTCACCCTACAGGAGAGTAGGGAGAAAGGGGATGAGAGGAGATGATAGAAGAGAGGGTGGGAGGGAAGGTGGGGAGGGACATTGGAAAGGGACAGAATCAATGTAGGGAATAGACCAGTTGGTAGTTGGGATAGGAGGGAGGGAAATATAGTCAGTCTTTTACAATGTATCTACTATGGTAATGTTTTGCATAGCTACACATGTACGACATATACTGAATTGCTTGTCTTCACAGTAAGGGCAGGTAACAGGGAGGAAGGGAATGAATTTGGAATTCAAAGTTTTAAAATTAAATATTTGAAAATGTATAAATACTATACTTAATAGTATTTTACATGTAATTGGGAAATAAGATATACAGGCATTGGGACACAGAGATTCACCTTGCCCTACTGAAAAAGTCGAAGGTGGTATGGGAGAAGGCATGGGGGAGAGCAGATGGGGTGAAGGGATATCCTGTGGGATTGCTATTCTGGGGTAGGGGGTAGGGAAAATGGGGACAAAGTGTAACTCAAAATCTGATGGAAATGAATGATATAAACTAGAAGTTAATAAAGCATTTGGAAAAAAAATCAAATTTACCAATGGTTTATCTATACTATTGTTTTTGGGGTTTTTTTGTTTGTTTGTTTGTTTGTTTTTTGGGGTTTTTTTGTATTAAACCAGCTCTTTATTGTATTTATTAGCTCAATAGTTTTATTACTTTCAATTTTATTAATCTCATTCTTGGTTTTCAGGATTTCCAATTTGATGTTCAATTGGAGATTGTTAATTTGTTCTTTTTCTAGTTCTTATTTTTTTTAATTGCATGCCCAATTCAATGAACTCTTTTTCTATTTTATTGATGTAAGCATTTAGACATGTTTTTTTTTTCCCCAAAGTACTGTTTTGGCTCTATCCTATATATTTTGCAATTTGCCTCATTTTTGTCATTCCCTTGAATGAAATTGATTATTTGTATTATTTGTTCTTTGACCCACTCATTCTTTATGATTAGATTTAGTCACCAGGTAATTTTTGACTTATGTCTCCATGACCCTTCATTGAAAGTGACTTTTTCTTGAAGTATAATCTGAAAAGGACACATTAAATACTTCTACTTTTCTGTATTTTTATGGGAAGTTTTTATGCTCTAAAGAAGCTGAGAAAAATATATACCTATTTCTATACCTATTCAATTTCATCCATAAGCATATCATAGCTACCTTTTCTAAAACTATTCATTTCCTTATCTTCTTATTGTTTATTTTTTGGCTTGATTAATCTAGTTTTGATAGGGGAAACCTGAGGTCCCCCATTAGTATAGTTTCACTATTTCCTCCTGTAACTCATTTAGCATTTTCTTTAAAAATTTTGAAGCTATGCCATTTGTCTAAGTATTTAATACTTATATCACTTCATTGGCTATGAGACTTGTTAGTAAAAATAATTTCCCTGCTTATCTCTTTTAATTAAGTCTATTTTTGCTTTTGCTTTCTCTGAGATCATGATTGCTACCCCTTCTTTTTTTACCTCAGCAGAAACAACTGATTTATCTCTAGCGCCTCTCTATGTGTCTCTCTCTTTCCAGTGTGTTTCTTGTAAGCAACATATTGTTAGATTTTGGTTTTTAATCTATGCTGTTATCTGCTTTTATTTTATGGATGAGTTTGTCCCATTCATAGTTATGATTACTGTGTTTCTCTCCATTCTAGTTTTCTCCTATTTAACTGTCTCTGTCTTTCCCTCTCTCCCTCCTTAAAAGTCTGTTTTGCTTTTCACTACTGCCTACCTTAATTCATCCTTTGTTTTACAAGTTCCCCGCACTCCTTTTACTCCCTTTTCCTCATACTTCTTTTAGGGTAGTATCAATTTCTGTACCCAATTGAATATGTCTGTTATTCCCTTTTTGTGCCAATTATGATGAGAGTAAGGTTCAAGCATCACCCCCTCCCATCTTCCCCTTCTCTGACAAGCTCTTTTTTATGTCTCTTCCATATGAGATAATTTTACCTATTCTTTGATGCATTGTAAAGGCAATTTAGGTAAAGTTGCAAGTGACAGTGCCCCTGTATTCCCTGGACCTGAGACAAAGTCACCTGCTTCCCAGTGAGTGACCATAAGCAGTCCTCTTCTCCCTAGAACTGTGACCAGTGTTCCTGCTCCCTTGGAGCTATGAGCACCAGTATGATAGTTTAGTTGTGTTCCTTTTTGCCCTGGGACTGTAACCTGGTACTGTGTATGGTCAAGGTAGCAGGGTGCTGAGGAAAAGGATTCTGGGAAGATGGCAGAGTAGGTCAGAAAATACCAAGCTCTCAGGATTTTCCACCTGGAAAGAGTTAAAAGAGCACCTTAGCGTGAACAAAATGTGAGTGGAGATAAATCAGATTATGAGCACAACCAGGGTCTTCCTGGGACAATTTGAGAAGATTGGAAGAAATTCCCAGAATGAGGTTTGCTCTCGAGAAGAGTAAACACCTCCAGGCTAGGTTCCCTTTTAACTCCAAGCAGCAAGTCACTTTAACACTAAGAGGCAAGCCCTGGGGTTAACTGGTTTGAGACACTGCTTCTGTCCCTGCCACAGGAACTTTTCCTCCAGGGATAAGGAGGGGGTTGGGCGTTTGAGCCCAGGAAGATCAAGAGGACCAGAGCTGATAAGGAAAACAAGATCCAGCTGTGCAGGAAAGAGGGGGGGTGGGGGTTGGAGTGGAGGTGGAGGTGGAGGGGTGGGGGGTGGGAGAAGGAACCCATACATGTCTGCTGAGTGCAGAAGCAGTGAGGCAGATAGTCCCTGGCTGTAGGTACTTATGGGGGACAGGAGGTTTGGCTTTGTTGCTTAAAGGCTAGAGGGGAAAATTGAAGATCTGGAGCAAGAGGCACCATTTTCCATACACCAGGATTAGAATTGATTAAGGAAATTATGTTATTACCACAAAAACGCACAGAAAAAGTTAAAGAAACCAACCATAGGGAGCTATTATGGGAAAGAATAGCGATAACTGAGGTTCATCTTCAGAGGAGGATACTAAAGTAAAGAAACCCCAAAGAGTAATGTCAAATGGTCACTTCCCTCAAAAAAAAATCATAGAAGCTCTTAAAAAAGACTTCAAAAATCAAATGACAGAGACGCAGGAAAAACTAAAAAAACAAAACAAACAAACAAACAACAACAACAACAACAACAAAAAACAATGATCCTAGGAAGAAAAGAAGATTATGAAAAGAAAGTCAATAAGTTAGAAAAGGAGATCCAGAATCTGAGGAAGAAAATGACACCTTGAGAGCTAGAATTGAGCAAAGAAAGCCCAGTCAGAAAAATTAAAAGAGACCATGAAATAATTAAACAAAATGTGAATAATGAAAAAAATAAAAGAGAAAGTAAAACAAACAAAGAAAAACAACAGATTTGGAGAATAGATTAAGAAAAGAAAATATGAAAATAGTCAGACTAAATTACAGTTATGATCATAAACAGAATCTTCAATAAGGCCAGAAAAAAATTAAAGAAAAATTTTGTGCTGGCTAGGTGGTGCAGTGAATAGAGCACCAGCCCTGGAGTCAGGAAGACCTGAGTTCAAATTCAGCCTCAGAAATTTGACACACTTACTAGCCATGTGACTTTGGGCAAGTCACTTAACTCTAATATCCCTATAAAAAAAAAGCAAAAAACAAATTAAAGAAAATTTTCTGAAGCATTAGAACAAGGGGGGAAACTAGAAATAGAAAAAAAAAATCCATCAATCACCACTTAAAAGAGATCCTATGAGGACAACTCAGGAATATCATACTCAAATTCTGAAATCCTCAGTTCAGGGAAAAATATTAAAAGCATCAAGATTAAAACAATTTAAATATCATGGTGCCAAAATTAGACTTACAGACGACCTAGCTGTGGAGACATTAAAGACCAGAGGACTTGGAATGCAATATATTGAAGAGCAAAAGAACTGGGGGATCAGGCCAAAAATATCATACCCTGCAAAGTTAATTATTATCCTAAAGGAAAATAATGATCATTTGAGAAACTCTCTGACTTTCAAGACTTTGTTAAAAAAATCATGAAGTTAATAGAAATTTTGACATACCAGAACCAAAAAATAATATAAGGTATGTACCAAAGACTGATTATAAGAGATTCATAACGACAGACTATTCTCTCTCTCTCTCTCTCTCTCTCTCTCTCTCTCTCTCTCTCTCTCTCTCTATATATATATATATATATATATATATACACACACGTTACTTATACACGTATGATATATACACATATTATATATATATAAACATAAACTGTATATCTAAGATTCTTATTAATAATTGGTTAACTCATAAGAAGATTGGGATAAATCTGGGTGTGATATGAATTTAAAAATTAAAACCATTTAGCAACAGCTAGAAAGAGTAATTCCTTGATACAAATGAGGTGCAAGAGGAAGAATTGATATAGAGGAATTAGTTGGGGGAGGAGGGCTGGTAGTTCTAGTAACCTACTTCCATGGGGAATGGGTTTAAGAGGGAACAATACATACATACATGCACACACACACACACACACACACACACATATATATATTTAGAAGAGTGTAAAAGCCTTCTAAATTCAGAAGAAATAAAATGGTAGGAGCAGAGAGGACAAAGGAGAGATCTTTAGAGGGGAGGGGGTGGAAATAGGTAAGAAGGGGCTATAGAATGGTGTTGAGATTTATGAGAAAGGAAGGATAGGGGAGGGATCCTTGGAGGGTGGTAGGCAAGCAATGGGGTGGGGCAAGGTAGTAGGTAGAAGTATCATAGAAGAAGCAAGAGGGATAGGAAACAAGAGATATTTACAAACATAAAAACAAAGATCAATATGTTTGGGAAAGTATATGTGTGTATATATATATATATATATATATATATAATATCAACCTCAATGCTTAATGAATTGAGAGGGTTAGGCTTTACTCAATCAATAATCTCAGCCACTTTCAAGTACCTAATAAAATACTGATCCCTTAACAATATGAGAAAACCTGAAATTCATCAATCAATCAAGGGAATCAGACCCAGAGAAGACCTTGAAAGTCACTAGCTGAAACAAAGTGATCTTCTACAGGAGGTATATCTGTATAGACTAAAAAGAAGGTTCAATTAAGTCCTGTGATCCTTAGATAAATTAGCAAACTAGTTTGAAAAATAGACATTTTTGTGTGATAGGTTAGAGTCACTGAGGTTGAAATATTTGTAGCGAAGGTTGGGGAAGGAGACAGTCTCTAACCTCTTCCCCCTTCTCTTGTAATGGGAAGATGATCTGGTTAACTTCAAAGGGAGAATGGGCAACAACAGTTGTCCTGGCGTCATACTTAGGACAGCAGCAGCCAGTGATACCGTATTTGATATGGGAGTCAAGGATAAGCTAGGCATGCTAATGAAAGGCAGGTTGAAGGCTCTACCAAGAACTGTATAGAAAGGTACCTCATTCCTAAGGTGGCAAAAGGACTTTATACCCATATGGGGAGTAAAGGGTTTGCATGGACCAGGGTCTATGAGTTATTCCATTGTTATGTGTGTAGTTTTAGCTAAAGACCAGTTTGTCTCTGTACTATGTATGTAACTGTGGGAGATTGTGCTACAGACTTTTGAATGGAATTATTTATATCAACTATACTTACCACGCAACCTTAAGGAATAATTATAACTAAAAGTTATTTACTTCTGGCTCATCAATATTAAATGATAATCATGGTGGGGGGAAAGTATATATGTATAGGTCAGTGAGTTTTAGTCTTTTGTTTTACCCCTAGAACTCAAAGGGGAATAGTAACTAGCCATTCTCTGAAGATTAAACTTGCCAGTACTAGGGAGTTAGGAGGAATAGACTTAAATCACATACTACAATGTAATATCATTTAAACAGCATTCAAAACCTTTCAGTAAACTTCCTTTAAGATTATCTCTCTATATTTCACTTTATGCATCTTTTAGTCTAATTTAACTCAAATATATCCCATATGCCTCATCTTTGTGTCATTGTTTTTGCTGTGGATCAAATCTGTCTTGGAATAAAAAAGATCAGAGTTAAAGTTCCATTTCAGACAATTATTCAATCTATGACTTAGGCAAGGTATTTAATCTCTCCATTCCTCAGTTTTGCCATCTTTAAAATGAAAAGGTTGTATTCCATGACCTGAGAGATCTCCTGTAGTTCTAACTTCTTGGATCCTATGATCTTTTTTTTTTTTCTGTGCCTGCATTTATTCCCCATTTTCTCCCCTCTCTAATTAATGCCTGGTCATTTTCTACATATATTTCAAGGTCCAGATAAAATTATGTTGTTTAAGTGAAACATTTTTGCTGCCCAATCTGTCCTCTGCATCCCTATCACATCTCATTTGTACACTTAACAATTTCACATTCTACTTTATTTTATAAGTATTCTGTGAACACAATCTATTCCTACCCTGCCCCATGAAGGCTGTGAGCTTTATGAGGAATGAGTCTTCGTATTATTCAATTTTATATCTCCTATAGTTTTCAGAATAGTACCTCTCTTACATTAGGTATTAATAAATATTTATTGAAAGAATAGATGGAGAGCTATATGGAAAAATAAAATTGAATATCGCTGAAATTCATTTTTATGACAAAATACTGTCCACCTTGTCTAGAATTTTGTAAATATAATGAATAAATGAAAAGTTATATTATTAAGTGCTTATAATTACACACAGAGTGACACACAGAAAGAAACAGAGAATTTGAAAGAGAGAGAGAGAGTCAGGGAAAGAGGTTGAGGGAGAGGGAGAGAGAGGACAGAGAATCCCCTCTCAAAGAGTCAATATTATAAAAGAAGACAATACATATTTAGGGGAGAGGCATCTAGGGAAATTAAGCAGTAAGTAGAGCATTAAGGAATCTTTTGTGGCTTATATATTATAAGGAAATATCAATATCCATGAAAATTTTGGTGTTAGATGTGAAAAAAAAAACAGAGTTATTGTTCATAAAAACATCTGTATGCATTGGGTGAAACTGCATTTACAGAATATGTGTTGTCCATGACTCACATGGGCAGAAAAGTTTCCTTGAAATGTAATCAGCAAATGGTAATAGAATGTGGTAAAGGGAATGTCTGAAGGGAATGGAGTTAGGTCCTGCACTATTTAATATTTTTTATAATCTAGCAGAGGAAGTAGAAGGAATGCCAGCAAATTTCCTAGGTGATTCTAAATTGAAAGGTATTTCAAAAACCATGGAGAACACTGTACATAATCAAAATGTATCTGAAGAAGTTAGAAATACAAGCAGGAAAAGATAAGATGAGATTCATCTTATAAAAATGCAAAGTATTACATCTGGGGAAAATAGTTTGAAAAACACATACTTGGTGAATAGAAGAAATTTGGAAATCAACAATCCTGAGTGAAACTTGGAAAAAAGAACTAGTGGAAAATGAGAACTGAACTTGCTTTGTAAAATGAGTGTAGGGTCATAGGGTTGCCTAGGATCATTTGAACTGGATACTGGATAATGGGCATCATTAGGCAGCAGGTTATAGGCCTTTTCTGCACAACTCAAGTGAGATACTTCAAAATAAATGAAGGTCATCAAGAATGATGAAAGGAATAGAATATTCATGATAAGGAATATTACACAGACATGAGTGAAGGGACATTTGGAAGTTATGAGCATATGCAGGGCACAGAACTATTAACAAAGGCAGGGCATTTCTGGAGTGCTGAAATTTAGAGGGTTCTAGCAACATGCATGCTCCCCTTGCACCATAGGAGTAGATGAGATGATCAGTTCCTTAGGCAAAAAAAATTTTTTAATTAGGTCTTGATTTCATCCATCTAGGAGATTTTGGCAAGAAAATGCCTTCAACAAATGCACGTAAGTATCTCCTCTGCAGCTTCTAGTCTAAGAGAGCTACATGGGGGCACAGAGACCATGTGACTTTTATGTGTTTGGACTCATGGCTAGCATGTGCCAAAGGCAAGACTGGAATCCAGGTCTCCCTGACTTTGAAGCAGCTTTTCTAACTACCCTCCCATAGGTGTTTCTCAACCAGTATGCAAGCACCCTAGCATACCCAGGAGTGGCTGCCAACCCAAGTTCTCAGATCTGCTTCTCCAAAGGAAAGCAACTCAAAATGTCAACAATCTTGATTTAATCAATCAAGCATATATCATTTACCTAGCTCAGGGGAAAAAGTCAGCACCCTGAACTTCAGAGAATACAAACAGAAGTTACAAGCAGACAGAGAAACAGATCAGCAGATAGGGCTTCCAGCTGTCTAACTATTTCATCCATACCCAGTCAGTTACCAGAGAGGGAAGCACCAACATGTGGGTTTTCAAAGCTGGAAGGGGGTGCCCAATGGCTGCCCAGAGTCTCATCTGGCCACATCACACAACTTTTCCCAAAGTGAGCACAACAGCAAAACCTCACATCAAGATGTATATAGCCTTCTCCTGGGTCAGAGACCATCACAACCCTCTTGACCCACTGCCCAATCACAAAGTAACAAGGTATGGGTGTTCCAGAAGAACAAGCTTCCAGCCACAGGCTCCAGGTAACCACATTCAACCCATTAGAGGGCAGAGCATATTCTCAAATCAGGGAAGCTTCTCAGAGTCACCTAGGCCTATCAAAGGGCCTAGGGAAAGGGAAGATCTTCAGGTTCCCATAACAACCAGACACAATTAGTTAAGAGAGGAAGTGGTGAGACACTCTCTTCCTTGTTGTATCCCTACCATAAAGAAGCTTCTCCATAGCCCACTCTAGCCCACTACTTTGTCTTCATTACCACATTCTAGGCAGTGACCTTGATGTAGCACAGTGCTTCAGTCTCCTATCCATGAGATAGTTGCATGCAGGGTTTCTACCTCCTTTTTAGTCATTCCAAATGCCCTGCATGCCAAACTTTGCAGTTATGCATCTGATAGAACCAGTTTTATCTCTAGATGAATCAAATGAATACTAACACATAGGGTTTGAGCAGACCCAGCAAAGGACATCTCCTTTCAATTTACCTGATATTTTTAATCATTTGAGATTAATTTCTTTGGTTAATATGTTATAGACCTAAAATTATCCACTTTTTGAAGGTAGACATTTGAGCTGGGTTTTAAAGGTCTCATAGGATTTTGACTAGCAAATAAATGAGTTGGGGGTGGGAGTATTATGGCCAAAGGAACAACCTGAGCAAAAAGTTTCATTCTGAAAATGTTAGAGGCACTATGTTTTAGGACATATAAATCATATTTCAACAAGGCACAAACCCTCCTAACTGCACTTTATTCTTTGATCCAAAAGGATGTCCCCATGCTTTTTAAATATATCACAGCAAAGAAAATGGAGCAGGAAATATTCTGGGCCAAATTAAGCTTTCAGTGTGACACTCATGAATGTTAAATCATGGGTGATCTGAAAAGTGATTCTCTGACTGTCCTGTGGGACATTTTAGGAATCAACATGCTGATTCAGCATAAGGGTTAATCAGTTCTAATGCACGTTCCTGACTCTGACAGGTATTATATTATATTGGATTATATCAGAAACAGTATAATGACCTTGGACTTCACTCAAAAGATTCATTTACATGAACTCTGAGGACTCCATATTACCTACTATTGATTCATTATTGCCATTATTAATGATTTCTTTGAGAATCTTTTTTAGTGAAAATCATCGTTATCATCATAAAGGACAGTAAACCATCATGTTTACTTTTGTTATATGATTTGAATCTCATAATTGTTCCCATTAGACAGGAAACCCAATGTTATCATTTCCAGTCTACAAATAAAGAACCTGATAGTCAGAGAGTTTAAGTGAGATGCCTGTAGTTAGACAGCTAATAAACAGGAAAGCTTGGACTCAGATCCATTCCTCCTGACCCCAAATCTTGTATTCTTTCCATTGCATCATTTAGCCACTAAGTTTATTCAGACCCACTTTTAGACAAAGAAGGCTCCCAAACCTTGAATAATGTTTCAAGGAACCCTAAGACCTGCCTTTTACAAAGGAGTTCAAATCCAACCTCAGACACTGAACAGCTGTGTGACTATGGGCAACTCACTTAATTTCTTTTGTCAGTTTTCCTCATCTCTATAATGGGCACAATAAGGGCACCCACCTACTAAGGCTACCGTGAGACCAAATAAGATGATATATGTAAATTGTTTTGCAAACCTTAAAACAACATAAAGATGTTGTTGTAACACAAATGTTGTTGTATTTCTATTATTCCCAATATTTGACCTCAAAGGCAAGGACCATTTCATTCTTTATTCTTGAATTTGCATGTCCAATATCTGGTTTATAGTAGGTGCTTAATAAATTTCTCTTCTCCTCTTCCTCTTCCTCCTCCTTGTTCTCCTTCTCCTCCTCTTTTTTCCTCTTTCTCCTTCTCTTCCTCCTCTTCCATCTTCATCATCATCTCCATTTCCTCTTTCTTCTTCTCCTTCATCATCCTTATCACTATCACCACTACCACCATAAATTTAAATAGTTCTTTCATCACAACAACCCTGTAACATAGTATAACTATCATAGCCCATTTTTACAAATGGAGGGAGAGGAGTATCTGCAAGGTCATAGTATCCTATTAGAACTGCAAATGACCTTAGAAATCACTTAGTGCAAACCCCTCACTTGTCCAAGGTTATATACTTAATCATTATCTCAGGCAGACTTTATACCCATGTCTTTCTAAGTTCAAGCTCAGTACTCTATAAAGGTGACTTGCCTCATGGTTACCAACAGATTTAAGCAAGGTAAACAAGATATCCTATATAGTGATGACAATAACTGTCCATTTCTTCAGCAACTTGAGGCAAAGCTTTTAGGGTCTTACTTTCTCTGGCAGTCAGATGATTATTTAACTGCTATTTGCTTGGGAAGGTTTTAGAAGTAATTTTCTAATATTCACATTCCTTTCTACTCCTTTTGCCCAAGTGTTAAGGAATAAACTTCAATCTCTGAATGTATTTTCTGCCCTCTTCAGTAGCAGAGATACTCATCTTTTACCAGAAATCATCATTCTCAAAAGAAATCACATTCAGCTTGAGAGGTCATTATTATTCCACATTTTCAGACTTGAGGACTGTAATTTATTTTAGAAGCTTGATTTGCTCTGTTAGTAGACCTGGAAATTTAAAGTTTTGCCCAGCTTTTTGCTAGTGTTTATTTTTTTATCTTCAGAATGAACCCAAAGATCAAAGGAATGGAAGAAAACTCAAGGTCCTATCTTGTCCTTCCTTTGATCTCTAGGACCTAAACATCCTAGAATGCATACATCAAGGAATAAACCTTCTGCCTAAAATTTCTAGCACTTCTTTCTTCCCTGATATTTCTCTGGAATACAATTATTTTATTTATTAAATTATATCAGTCACACCAAGATTTTCTATTTATGATACATCTTGTCCCAAAAGTCTTAGTGCAATTTAAAGTCATTAGTAAATTGTTTTTTTTTTTCAGGAAGTAAAAGGCTTTTATTTAAGCTAGCTGTACGTAAGGGGTAACAGAAGGCAGCAAACAGGAGACATGGGGCAGGAGTTACTGGGAGGAGGCCATGATGCTGGAAACACTCTCAAAGTCGATCTTTTCCACAATGTTCTTGGGCTTGATACTCTCTTCTTGGCTGCAAATGAAGACCTGCCCTGCCTCATTGGAGCTCCAGCCATACTTGCTCATCCATACTTTCAGCTGGTTGTCTGACAGCTCTCCCAACATCTCAGCCAGCAGCCAGCGGTCAATATGTTGATAAGTAATGCCCACAACATGGCAGATAAATTTTCAGACACAGTCTTCAAAGCCTGTGATGCCATTAAGTAGAAGGAGATCCGTGTTCTCGTCTAGGGCATGCCAGAAAGCTTGGAAATGACAGGTCTCCAGCAAGTCTCCCAAGTACAGGATCTGCCTGATGGGTTGCTCTTCTTGACGAGCTTGGTCAATCATGCACTTGCACAAAGTGAAGTCAGTGTGGGGGAGATTGGTGAGGGCCTTCAGCAGAATCTGGGCTGTCACTGTGGTCTGAAAGAAGGCCGGGTTGAACTGGTATAGTTTAAGCACGGCCAAGTTGGCTTCCAAGTCATAGGCGTTCTCCTTGGCCTGTGTCTCCACATACCGCACCAGGGTGGCCAGGTTCTCAGGATTGTACCTGTCGATGTCTTTGAGCAGCTTCCCCATGTTGGCGCGCATCTGCTCGAACAGCGCCATGTCTTCCTCCTTTTCGCAAGCAGACGCAGACGCCGAGAGCAATTGTTTTGTTTTTATTAGCAGTAATATCAATACTTATATTAAAGAATAACTTCAATAGCTTAAAACTGCACTAAGATTTTTGAGACAAATTTTATTATTTGAAAAGCCTGATAAATACTAGCTTATCTGGCTTCTAGGAAATATACTTTTGTAACATATAAATAACATTCAATAATAGTTAGAAAATGCCATATCAAATATACATTTTGTGGAACAACAAAACCATTCTGTTATACTGAATTAATTAAAGCAATTTATCAAGTAAAACATTCGATTTCACTCTATTATTCTGTTAATAGAAGCAGCACAGTATCAGTGAAAGATCTCAAAGCCAGGGATATCTTTGTTTAAATTCTGCCTCAAACATATGCTGGCTTTGTGACCTTGGGCAAATCACATAACCTCTTAGTGCCCTCAGGTAACTGTGTAAGACTATCCTCTTCAGTTAAAGTACTGATCTTCATTGGTAGAGGGGGTTTCCTCACCTGTGAGTTCCCTATTCCAGTGAAATCACAGGTCATACACCTTATCACCATTGGTATTTCACAAATCCCCAAAAGAGTTGTCATTTACTTAGTATAAGAAACTCTTCCTCTGGGAGCTCCTTGAACCAGCAATGAAAATTGCTTACACTTAGCCATAAAATAATACTTTGAGAGATGAAAGGTATTTCAGAGTCTCTAGGACAATTCTCCCATTTTACAGTGGAGGAAATTGAAACACAGAGAGGTTGTGGCCTACCTAAGATTTTATGGATATGATATGATAGAAAGAGAAGATTTGAACTTAGAGTCTTCTGACTATAAGCAGAGTACTCTTTCCATTGGCTCACAATGATTACTATACAGATTAATTCTTGGACTCATGTTTGTTACTGTTGTTTATCCTTCATTTTCAAAGAGGACCAATGACATCAGGATGTCTTGACTTGCAAATGAATTGGATTTAGTTGAGGCAGAGCTATTCAAAATTATCAGCCTCTCTCATTCCTACAGTTATCAGAGTTGCTTAAGTGACTTTCTAGTTTTGTATAAGTAGTAATTGGGAAAAATCTTTGAATTTAGGACTTTGTGACTCCACACTGAGCAACTTAATCACTAAGCCCCAAAGCCTTCACATGACTTTTTTTTGTCATTGTTATTAAATTGATTTTGCTGGCGGCTGATATTCACCGAAAATGTAATTATAAACATAGATTTTATATTTGCTATAAAGTTTGGAAGCTAGCTCCAGTGGCCTCTACCTTGTTAGTAACCAATAGCAAATAGTCAATCACTTCCCCTTTTGGTATGAATCCATAGGAATTTATCAAATCTAGCAATCATAAAGTGGGACAGTGGGGGCGGTTAGGTGGTGCAGTGAATAGAGCACAAGCCCTGGAGTCAGGAGGATCTGAGTTCAAATCCAGCCTCAGACACTTTACATAAAACCAGCTGTGTGACCTTGGGTAAGTCACTTAACCCCAACCGCCCTTCCTTCCCCCCTCCAAAAAAACAAGTGGGACAGTTACTTGGTATTAGACAAGGAATAACGAGATAAGGATTTTATTCCATACCATTCTCAACCCCAGGGAGAGTAGGTGATCTATCTTATGGACCGTATCCCATTTTTTGGACTACAAAAGATACTGTAGGCTATTCTTTCTGGGCCTTAGAGTCATCTGCAAAAGGAAAATCTCTAAGAACCCAACCATCCTGCTCTAAATGTCTCCTTCAAAGCATTTTAAAATGTTGAGCAAACCTTCTTCCTATGCCAAACTCAATGAGGAATTAAACAGAAGTATATAATAACAAATGCAGCTAGTTGATATGATAGATAGACTTTTGGGACTGAATTCAGGAAGACATCTTCTTGAATTTGGATTTGTCTCAACACTTACTAGCTGTGTGACCATGGGCAAGTCACTTAACTCTGTTTGCCTCATTTTCCTCATTTATAAAATAAGTTGGAGAAGGAATGACAAATCTCTTCAAAATCTTTGCCAAGAAAATCTCAAATGGGAACACCACTGAACAATAGCAACAACACAGTATCACTACCCTCAAACTGTAAGGGTCAGTGGGATGGTAGTATCTACACAGGTTGATAATTCATTAACTTCTTCTAATACAGAGACTTGGTCACATATTGGTTTATCTTAGGTTTCTATGGGCTAGCCATATCTGCCATGAGAAATTTAACATAATTGCCAAATAAGTCTCAGTTTTCTCTAAAAATTATATTCTTGAATCTTGGGGTTATATACTAATCACATTTACTGAAAAGAATAAAAATATTGAAATGAAATGACATACATGGGTATATATATATATATATATATATATATATATATATATATATATATATAAAGCAGATTTGTCACATGTAAAAATCACCAACATAGTAAAATAACATAAGGTTTTAAAACAGAACTGCAGGTGAGACTGTAGGCTAAAAGATTACATTTCAGAGACTTTTCTTGTGACAGGTTTAGGTGCCTTGAATATTGGGGGTAAAACACCTTAGAGTTACAAAATAAATATATGGAAGATGGAAGCAAGGCCAAGCAACATAAGATGAACATAAGAATTGAGTTTTTGAGAAAGATTGTGAGGTGTGGATAACTTAGCAAAAAATAAGGCTAAAAGTAAGCCGAGGACAACAACAAGAGATCTTTGTAAGTATAATGGGGGAAAATGAAGGATCAAAGATGGGATGGGATTTTTATTTGGAGGGCATGGGGATCTCCTTAGAAGGAGAGGATGGGGATCATTCACAACAGTGAGGAAAAGAACTGCCTGATTCTTACTGTTTTCTCTGTGAAGAGATGTACTGAGAATGAGAGGACAAAAATGATATCAGGGAGCTGGTCTTTAATATGAATGTAAGAGAAAACCTAGCTGCCTTTGTTTAATCAATCAGTCAATGCATATTTATTTATTTGTTTATTTATTTATTTTGCTTTTTGGAGAGGGTGAGGCAGGGCAATAGTGGTTAAGTGACTTGCCCAAGGTCACATGGCTAGTAAGTGTAAAGTCTGAGGCTTGATTTAAATTCAGGTCGGCCTGACTCCAGAACCAGTGCTCTATTCACTGCATCACTTAGCCACTCCTCAACACATATTTTTTAAGAGTCTACTTTGTGTTAGGCTTTATGCAAGGCACCAGGGATATAAGTACAAAGAATGTCATTATATCTACTCTCAGCAAGGTTAAAATTTAGTGGGGAAAACTACAAGCATACATGCACATGTGTTTATACATACATACATACATATATATATATATGGATACATATATATATATATATACATGTATGCATATATGTAAGCATATACAGGATATGTCAATGAATACAAATATTTGCAAAATCATGAAATATAAAATATTTTAGTAGTGATGGTACTAATGGTTTAGGGGGAGTCAGGAAAGGCTTCCATCAGAAGATGGCACATTAAATGTGTCTTAAAGAAGAGAGGGATTTTGCATGGCAGAAGTAAGGTGGGTGACTGGTGCAAAGGCAAAGAGAGAGGAGATAGAGGGTGCTGTGGGAGGAATAGAGAAAAGCCCAGTTTGACTGAATTGTAGAATGTAAAAGGGACAGTAAGGTCTAATGAATCTAAAAAGATAGTTTGGGCCCAGGATACAAAGGACTTTAAGACTTAAGCAGCTTATATTTTAGTTAGAGGCAACGGGAAAATCACCAATATTGATTGAGCATTGACACACATGATCAAATCTGTCTTTAAGAGCAGTTAATATTGAAAAGCAGAATGCAGGATGAACTGGATTGGGAGACACCAATTAGAAGGTGCTTACAGGGGGGCGGAGCCAAGATGGCAGAGTAGAAACAGCTCAGCCAAGCCACTCTGTCACCAGATTCCCCCCAAACTATGTAAAAGGGGACTCTGAACAACATCTGGAGTCCCAGCACCCACAGAACCACACAGAGAAGCTAACCTCCCGCTGAGGACAGCCCAGCAGCCCTGCAGGAAGGACCAGCGCAGTGGTCTGTTAGCCGGCAGTGCGCAGAGCACGGGAAGATGAGCCTGAGCTGAGGTCCTGTGAGTCGAGGTTTTAGCCCCAGGGCAGCAGGGCCAGCAGCCGGCTGGAGGAACCCCAGAAAACCAGGAGCTGTGGCGACTCCAGAATTATCAACATAGACATGCCTAGGACAAAGTAAGAGGTTAGTGTCCTATGGACTTTGGGACCTGTATTTGGGGAATGCGTCAGCTTCTTCCCCTGGGGGCTAGAAGCCACTGAGGAGACATGCCATTTTGTAGTTTTCAGAGGCAGCTCCTGCTCCTGGCCTGCAGAACAGTAGGGAGATCCAGTGATCAGTCTTGGGGGGTAATCGCTCTTGCTTTAACCTCCCTGGATCTGGATTCTGATCTAGGGTGGAAGTCGTGGGTGGGTTTACAGCTTGCCAGAAACGGAAGTTGCCCCCCACATGTTTGGGACGAAAATTCCTCTAGCTGGCCTTAAAGCCATAGTGTGGCAATAAGCCCAAAAGTCAAGTAATTAAGTGGCAACATGCCAAGGCAAAGGAAACAGAAAAATGCAACCCTAGACTCCTATTTTGGGGGCATAGAGCGGGAAAAGGACTGTGAGGTCAGAAGTCCTGCTCCAAAAGCGCCAGGGGAAAACACCAGTGGGGTGCAGGCCATAGAGGACCTTAAGAAGGACTTTAAAAATCAAATAAGAGAAGTGGAAGAAAAATTGGAAAGAGAAATGAGAAGGATGCAGGAAAAGTATGAAATGAGGGTCAACAGCCTGACTGAGGAAAACAACACCTTAAAAAATAGAATAACTCAAATGGTAAAGGAGGCCCAAAAGGGCAATGAGGAAAAGAATTCCTTAAAAAGTGGAATTTGCCAGATGGAAAAAGAATCTCAAAAGTTCACTGAGGAGATTCATTCCTTCAGAGTGAGACTGGAGCAAATGGAAGCTAATGACTTTATGAGAAATCAAGATGCTGTTAAGCAGATCGAAACAAATGAAAGATTAGAAGGAAATGTGAAATATCTCATGGGAAAAACCACTGACCTGGAAAATAGATACAGGAGAGACAATTTAAAAATTATTGGACTACCTGAAAGCCATGATCAAGGAAAGAACCTAGAAATCACCCTTCAAGAAATTCTCAAGGAAAATTGCCCTGATGTTTTAGACCCAGAGGGCAAAATAGAGGTTGAAAGAATATACCAATCACCTCCTGAAAAAGATCCCAAAAAGAAAACTCCCAGGAATATTATAGCCATGTTCTAGAATCCCCAGATCAAGGAGAAAATACTACAAGCAACCAGGAAGAAACAATTTCAATATTGTGGAAACACAATCCGAATAGCCCAGGACCTGGCAGCTTCTACACTGAGGGATCGAAGGGCATGGAATATCATATTCCAGAGGGCAAAAGAACTGGGAATGAACCCAAGGGTTACCTACCCAGCAAGACTGAGTATTTTGTTTCAGGGGAAAATATGGTCATTCAGTGGAATAGAGGACTTTCAAGCATTCTTGAGGAAAAAACCAGAAGTGAATAGAAAATTTGACATCCAGACACAAGAAGCAAGAGATGCCTGAGAAGGTAATCAGGGAAAAGAAATCAAAAGGAACTTATCAAAGTTGAACTGTTTACATTCCTATATGGAAAAGCAATAACTGTGACTGATGATATCTTTCTCACTATGAAAATAATGGAAGAAGGGTGTGTGGTCATATGAGTAACTATGTGAATGTGTGTGTAGATGGTTACAGTTATATATGGATAGAGGGCATAGGTTGAATTTGTTGGGAAGGGATAATACTCAAGGGATGAAATTATGACGTAAGAGAGGAAAGTGGCAAGAGGAGATGGGGAGAGACAGAGTAGGGTAAACTATCTTATGTAGAAGGAGCAAAGGGAAGTGGTTGTAATTGGGGGAAGAATAGGAAGGCAAAAAGGCAAAACCACATTCTCATTGAATTTGGTTCAGGGAGAGAATGACATACATACTAAACCGGATATATCAACCTGCAGCAGAAGAGGGGGAAAGGGGATGAGAGGAGGGAAGATGGATGGGAGGGCATCCTTGGGGGGGAGGGGTGGTTGGAAGTACCCACTATAGAAGAGGGACAGGATCATGTGGGGAATGGACCAGGTGGGGGGTGGGATGAGTGGGAGGAAATTGTAAGCAGCCTTGTACAATATATCTACTATGATAATGTTTTGCATAGCTAGACATGTACAACATATACTGAATTACTTATCTCCCCAGACGGAATGGGTGACAAGGGAAGAAGGAAATGTATCTGAAAGTCGAGGTCTTAACATTAAATGTTTCAAATATATATAAATACTATTATTAATACTCTTTTGCTTATAATTGGGAGATAAGATGTGAAGGCATTGGGACACAAAGATTCACCTTCCTCTAAGGAAAAGTCGAAGGGGGTATGGGAAAAGGTATGGGAGAGAGCAGATTGGAGGAAGCGATATCTTTTGGGACTTCTATTCTGGGAGGTTGGGTAGGGGAATAACGGGGGAAAAAAAAAGAAGGTGCTTACAAAGTTTAGGCAAGAGGAAATAGGCTTTCTTGCCATACACATCAAGCTTCCTTTTCATGTATTTTTGCTAGAACCTTTTTTTCCATTATTTTTTTCTATTTTAAAATCTTGTCTACTGAAAAGAATTCAGTATCAAATCAATAACAAACATTTGGTAGGCTTCTACTGTGTCAGTCTCTGTGCTAAGTGCTAGGGATACAAAGATAGACAGGGTTCTTTCCCTCAAAGAGCTCACAATACCTGGATTTTCTTGACTTCACATTACTAGATTCTGGTGAAAGGACCTCAGTAGCCTTTCCTCTCTGATAAATGAAGAAGACTCCAAGGAAGATCAAAACCCTGGAATATTTTCCCTCAATATAAAACTTGCAGCAATGAGCAAAAGTCCCATTACTCATTTGAGGAGAATTTAAATATCATCTAGTGAAGAATAAAATAGTTCCCCACCCACCTTAGCAGTAGTATGAGTGACCAGTCCTTAGGTCTGGATTCCTCAGTCTCTTCCCCTAAGCCTGGCCTGTCTTGACCTAGATAAGAACATTCTAAAAATATTCCAGACTTCTTGGGTTTGACTGTATCTTTCTCTTGGGTCCCAATGGAGTTAACTAGTATGCATCTTTCTCAACTACCTCTCTTTATTGTATTTCCCCTCAACAAAACTGGCTTGCTTTACTTTTTTTTCTCTATCTTGTGTGTTCTTTGTATCTTTGCATATATTAATAATCTATGTAAAATTCATTATAAAAGTATGTGTATATGTATACATGCAATATACAAGAAATTACTTAAAGCTTAGCTGTCCGTTCATGTCTCAAGTTTTCTGAAAGGTAGGAGAACAATATGCAATATAAGTTAGGTTTGGGCTAGACATTTATTTCCTATGCACAAACAAAATGCTAAACACAAAAAACAAGTAGACATTGACAAAAATACTTAAACCCGCATTGAGTTGGAAGCTGCACATTCATTTCTGTTCATCTACTTTCATATGTTTATATATGTGGAAGCATATATACATATACACACGTGAAGGAAGTCTCTCTATATATGTGTCTGTCTATGAATATGTATTCACAAACACATGCATGATACAAGCATGTATAATTATATGATACATCTATATGTGTCTCAATATGTGTATCTTTAAATATATAAAGAGATACATATATATGTAGGTGCATGTCTTCATATATTTACATAGAATCTAGAATGGTACCAAATTATAAATCAGCTTTCTGAATTTTCTCACTTCTTCAAACTGTAGTGTTCAGTTAATTAAAAGTGTTAATCATATTTTATATTCTCAATCTCTTTTTGGACCAGCACTAATTCTAACACTAAAATATTTAAACCTAATGGTGCATAAAATGTAGATCACACATATTTTGCTTTATCATAAGAGCTGAAGACAAAGGCAGAAGCTGACATTTAGAAATGAATACAAATGAAATTATCGTTATCTTCTATCAACATTTCTTACCCATTCAATTGCGCTATGTGTGTTTGGAGAGGAGGAAATTATTTTGCATTTAATTTTAAAAAGTCAACCATACTATCTAATACTCAAATATATTCATACTTGGCTTTTGAACAGTCATCAAGGACATATGGATAGGGGTTAAAGAAATTCATTTAGTTATATTTGGCTTTTGAAATTAGCCATAAGTCATCTGGAAATCAGAGTCATGATACCAAAAAGATCCACCAGCTCTTTTCACACATCACTTTCTTCATGAACATGGTAATAATTACACCATAATTGCTAGTTAACTAAACATTTATGTACATGTAATTATATTATAATTTTCACTACAGATGTTTACACAGACTAGGGGATGGCATTACTGTGCAATTAGATATTTTTCTCCTACCTCTGCCTTACATATTTACATAGCAAATAGCCAGAATAGAAATTACCATATAAATATGTGTATTTATGAAAAAATATTATGAGTAAATTATATGGCACATATAAAGGGCATAATTTTACTTATGAAAACTTAGTCTTACCTTGGTAAAAGCTGGCTCCTCAGAATTCCTCATCTTTTTGAAGCCTCTGTGTTTTTGAAGTCCTATCATTTGCTTATAGCAAACCTTTTTGTCAGTATACCTAATTAAGATGGCACCAAGAAGCTGAATATAATTTAAATAAGTATTGCAATGGATAATTGAAAACAGAAACATAGATTAAAGGCAATTTAAGGGGTCAGCACATACCTTTTGAAAGAATTAAATTTGGGTAGGGAAGTGAAAAAAAAGAGATTTTCAATTTCCCATCAGATTCTTTGCCCAAAGTCTGTTAACAGTTGATGGAGTTATGTGCAGGGCAATGTGTTTTCCTTCTGCTTTCTAGATTCATATTAAGTCAACAGAAATTCTGTAGCAGAGTTAATGATATTTGAAGGAAATGTCTATTATAAAATGTTTCAGAGTCAAAGTACAGAAACATTAAAGGTAAACTAGATTGACCCCTATATCTCTGACAGCAGGAAAACAACATGCAGGGTTGTAGGAAGGAATGTGATATTTTTCTTCTTCTGAAATGAAAGTATGAATCTGGCCTGAATGGGCATTATTCCCCAGTGCTCAACTCACAAAGGGATTTTTATTGCATTTAGTATTTGACAAAACGTACCTTTTCATGTCAAGATTTTGGGAGAAATTTAATTTGTTCCAGATATAAAGGATTAAGTTGAGATTTCTTTTGCCATCTCCACAAAGGTATATTGAAACAAAGTCTCAGTGTGTTCTAGTGATATTATGTTCCATGGCCCCAGTGAAAGAAACATATTAGAAATTCAATTCATAAGAAAGCATTTGAAAATTCAATTTGACATTTATTAAAGACCCACTAAAAGGTAGTGTTCCAGATGCTGGAGGATGAAAAGATAATAGTTGCCAAAGTTCTTGCCCCCAGGGAATTTACTTTTTACCTGAAGGATTCAGGTTGTACATACATAAATTAATGCAAGGTGCATAGGAAGCTATGAAAATTAAGAGGATCAGAAAAGGCTCTGGATAGGGAGTATTCCTAGAGCTGTGTTTGGAAGCAATTAAGGATTCTTCAGAGGAAGAATTCAGGAGAGAGTACATTCTAGAAATGGCCACCACCTGCCCAGAACCTGGGAGACAGAATGTCCCATATGGGAACCAGACAGCGTGTCAATCTGACTGCAGTAGAGTGTCTTCAATGGAGTTCTCTGGACAAAGGCTGGAAGTCCTATTTTGGAGTACTTTTAGGCTATATTTTTTCCTAGAGTCAAAAGGGAACCAGTGATGACTTTTGAGGCAGGGAGTGATATGACCAAATCTATGTTAGAAGAATATCAATTTGATATTTGTGCAGATGCCACATTGGAGAGGGGACAGTGGAAGTAGAAAGAGCAATTTGGATGATATTACAATAGGCTAGCTGCAAACTGGTGAAAGTTTAATCTAGAAACTATGTGAGTGGAAGAGATATATTTGAGTACAATTGCCAAGATATAATAAGAAAGTTGTATATAAGGAAAAGGAAAGAAAAGAGGGAGAACTGCCTACAAGATTTTGAACATTGGTGAATAGGATGATGATATAACTTTGAGATTCCTCTGATGATCTTTTGTTTCATTGGAGATTTTTTAAAAGTAATTATTTGTCATTAATAAGATACCCTAATGAACTATTTAAACATATGTGGACCTGGTGTACTTGGGTTTCATTAAAACAGGTGAAGGTGAAAATAAGCCTCCAAAATAAGATCTTTTCATGTAAAATTCCCTGGGTTAAGCCCATCTAACATTCCTTCAGTCTGATAATAATCCATAGGTATATAATACTTCAATATCTGCCAAACACCCTATAAGCAAACTCAGGTTGAGCAGTTAAGAGACAGGTCCAGGGAGACAAATTGCTGGTGTTTTAATACTCTCCATCAAAAACAAAAATGAAATCTACTCCTTTAACTATATTTTCCATATATTTTGTACACAATTCCATTTAGACTCCTTGTCTCTCCTATTAAAACACAAGTTACTTGAGGGCAGAGATGATTTCATGTGTGACGTTGAATCCAACTCCTGGCACAATGCTTACTCAAAGATAGATCTTCATAAACATGTGGCGATTGAGATATCTGAGGCAGGATTTTCCCCTAACTCTCCCTGCTCCCAGTTCTATTACCTCTCCACTATTGCTGAGCTGCCTACAATAAGAAATTGGAAGCAATAGATCTACTAACTTTGCAACCTCTGGCATATTGTCTAGTGTGAATATACCTCCCTTTATAATTCTATTACCAATTAGAAATGCATTTGGGGGAAAGTATTTCTGTAAGGTCTATGTGAGGTGGTTTTTTTAGAAATATAGAGGAAATGGATAGTTCTACTCAAGTAATTACAGTGGCCAGAACAGAATTTTTCAACATCCTTTGCTGACTACTTTTTCCAGAATTTTGGCAGATTCCATGAAATAGTGAAGGTGTGTGTGTGTGTATGTGTAGTGTCTCAGTGTCTTAGTACAATACGTATACATACACATGTGAGCAAATATTTGTTGTATATATACAGAGTGATTGCATGGATTTATAAGTATGAATATGTTTACCCACATATATGCATGTGTGAATATTTATGTGAAAATGTATGTGTGTATGTATGTATATATATATACATTTTGCTTTTTTTTGGAGGGCAGTTGGGGTTAAGTAACTTGCCCAAGGTTACAGGGCTAGGTTTTTTGCTGTTGTTGTTGTTGTTGTTGTTGTTGTTGTTGTTTGTGTGTGTTAAGTGTCTGAGGCTGGATCCTAACTCAGGTCGTTCTGACTCCGGGGCCAGAGCTCTACTCACTGCTCCACCTAGCCTCCCGAAAATGTATGTATATTATATAGATTTAGAGAGAGATCATATATAATATAGCTAGATGGATAGATGACAAAAAGAATGCATTTCTTTTTTGTGCAAGTGTTTATGTTTATTTATTTTTTTATTTAACAAATGCTTTATTAACTTCTGGTTTACATCATTCATTTCAGACAGATTTTAAGTTACAATTTTTCCCCATTTTTTCCCTACCCACCACCCCAGAAAAGCAGTCCCACAAGATATCCCGTCATCCAATCTGCTCTCTCCCATATCTTCTTCCATACCACTTTCGACTTTGCCATTAGGGCAAGGTGAATCTCTGTGCCCCTATGCCTGCACATCTTATCTCCCAATTACATGCAAAATAGTATTAATAATAGTATGTATATACATTTGACACATTGAAATTTAAAACTTCGAATTTTAGATCCATTCCCTTCCTCCCTTGTTACCCACTCCCTCTGGGAATATAAGGAATTCAGTACATGTTGTACATTTATATCTATGGAAAATATTACCATAGTAGATATATTGTAAAAAAAACTGCTTATATTTCCCTTCCGTCCATCCCACCCTTCACCTGGTCCATTCCCTACACTGATCTTGTCCCTCTTTGAAAGTGGGTACTTCCAACCTCTCCTCCTCTCAGAATGTTCTCCCCTCCATCATCCCCACTCTCATCTCCCTTCCCCCTAATCTCCTGCAGGGTGAGATACCCCATTTATTATGTATGTCATTCTCTTCCTGAGCCAAATTCAATGAGAATATGATTTTATCTTTTTACATTCCTGTTTTTCCCCTCCCCTGCAAATACTACCCCTTGCCTCTTCTACATGAGATAGTTTACCCGCAGGCCATTCTCTCCCCATCTCCTCTTTCCACTTTCCTCCCTCAGTTCTTAACTTCACCCCTTAAGTATCATCCCTTCCCACCAAATTCAACCTGTGCCCTCTATCCATGTATACCTGTAATGATATATGCACACGTTCACATATGTATTCATATGCCCATATACCCTACTTCAATTATTTTCATAATGAGGAAGGTTTCATTAGTCACAGCTATTGTTTTTCCATGTAGGAATGTTACTAGTTCAATTTTGATAATTTCCTTTTGATTTCTTTTCCCTGATTATCTTCTCAAGTATCTCTTGCTTCTTGTGTCTGGATGTCAAATTTTCTATTCAACTCTGGTTTTCTCCTCAAGAATGCTTGAAAGTCCTCTATTCAACTGAATGACCATATTTTCCCCTGAAACAAGATACACTTTTTTTTGCTGAGGAGGTGATTCTTGGTTTTAATCCCAGAGATTTTCACCACTGGAATATAATATTCCATGCCATTCTATCCCTCAGTGTAGAAGTGGCCAGGTCCTGGGCTATTCTGATTGTGTTTCCACAATATTGAAATTGTTTCTTCCTGGTTGCTTGTAGTATTTTCTCCTTGATCTGGGGGTTCTGGAACCTGGCTATAATATTCCTGGGAGTTTTCTTTTTGGGATCTTTTTCAGGAGGTGATTGGTATATTCTTTCAACCTCTATTTCGCCCTCTGAGTCTAAAACATCAGGGAAATTTTCCTTGAGAATTTCTTGAAGGATGATTTATAGGTTCTTTCTTTGATCAAGGCTTTCAGGTAGTCCAGTAATTTTTAAATTATCTCTCCTGGATCCATTTTATAGGTCAGTGGTTTTTCCCATGAGATATTTGACATTGCCTTCTATTCTTTCATGTGTTTGGATCTGTTTAATAGCATCTTGTTTCTCATAAAATCACTAGCATCCATTTGGTCCAGTCTAAATCTGAAGGAAGGAATCTCTTTAGTGAGCTTTTGATATTCTTTTTCCATCTGGCAAATTAGGCTTTTTAAGACATTTTTCTCCTCATTGCCCTTTTGGGCCTCCTTTGCCATTTGAGTTAGTCTATTTTTTTCCCTCTTAAATAAATACTTTCTTTCTTTTTTTATTTTTTTTAAACATATGCTTTATTAACTTCTGTTTTACATCATTTATTTCTGTCAGATTTTGAGTTACAATCATTTTCCCCCATTATTCCCCTACCCAACCTCCCAGAATAGTAGTCCCACAAGATATCACTTCCTTCAATCTACTCTCTCCCATACCTTCTCCCATACCCCCATCGACTTTTCCATTAGAGGAAGGTGAGTCTTTGTGTCCCAATGCCTGCAAAATTTATCTCCCTATTAAAATCAAAAGAGTATTAATAATAGTATTTATATATATTTGAAACATTTAATGTTACGACCTCGAATTTCAGATCCATTTCCTTCCTCCCATGTCACTCATTCCCTCTTGGGAGATAAGTAATTCGGTATATGTAGTACATGTCTAGCTATGCAAAACATTATCATAGTACATATATTGTACAAGGCTGCTTATAATTCCCTCCCACTCATCCCCCGCCCCCCCAGCCTGGTCCATTCCCCACATGATCCTGTCCCTCTTCTATAGTGGGTACTTCCAACCTCCCCTCCCCCCAAGGATGCCCTCCCATCCATCATCCCTCCTCTCATCCCCCTTCCCCCTATCCTGCTGCAGGTTGATATATCCGGTTTAGTATGTATGTCATTTTCTCCCTGAACCAAATTCAATGTGAATGTGGTTTTGCCTTTTTAGCCTTCCTTATTCTCCCCCTCCTTTGCAACCACTTCCCCTTGCTTCTTCTACATGGGATAGTTTCTCCCCATCTCCTCTTTCCACTTTCCTCTCTCACCTCATACTTTCATCCCTTGAGTATTCTCCCTTCCCAACAAATTCAACCTATGCCCTCTATCCATATATAACTGTAACCATATACACACACATTCACATATGTATTCATATGACCACACCCCCTTCTTCCATTATTTTCATAGTGAGAAAGATATCATCAGTCACAGTTATTGCTTTTCCATATAGGAATTTTTTTTTTTTAAAGCAATTGGGGTTAAGTAACTTGCTCAAGGTTACACGGCTAGTCATTTTGATTTATGCGTGGGTGCTCATTTTCTGAGGCCGGATCTGATCTCGGGTCATCCAAACTCCGAGGCCGGCACTCTTACTCACTGCGCCACCTAGCCGCCCCTTTAGGGCAATTGGGGTTAAGTAACTTGCCCAAGGTTACATGGCTAGGTTTTTGTTTGTGCGGATTAAGTGTCGGAGGCCGGCTCCGAACTCAGGTCCTTCTGATTCCAGGGCCGGTGCTCTATTCACTGCGCCACCTAGCCGCCCCTCCATATAGGAATTTAATAGTTCAACTTTGATAGGTTCCTTTTGATTTCTTTTCCCTGATTACCTTCTCAGGCATCTCTTCCTTCTAGTGTCTGGATGTCAAATTTTCTATTCACTTCTGGTTTTTTCCTCAAGAATTCTGGAAAGTCCTCTATTCCACTGAATGACCATATTTTCCCCCGAGACAAAATACTCAGTTTTGCTGGGTAGGTGACCCTTGGGTTCATTCCCAGTTCTTTTGCCCTCTGGAATATCATATTCCATGCCCTTCAAGCCCTCAGTGTAGAAGCTGCCAGGTCCTGGGCTATTCTGATTGTGTTTCCACAATATTGAAATTGTTTCTTCCTGGCTGCTTGTAGTATTTTCTCCTTGATCTGGGGATTCTGCAACCTGGCTATAATATTCCTGGGAGTTTTCTTTTTGGGATCTTTTGCAGGAGGTGATTGGTGGATTCTTTCAACCTCTATTTTGCCCTCTGGATCTAAAACATCAGGGCAGTTTTCCTTGAGAATTTCTTGAAGGGTGATTTCTAGGTTCTTTCTTTGATCATGGCTTTCAGGTAGTCCAATAATTTTTAAATTGTCTCTCCTGGGTCTATTTTCCAGGTCAGTTGTTTTCCCCATGAGATATTTCACATTGCCTTCTAATATTTCATTTGTTTGGATCTGCTTAACAGCATCTTGATTTCTCATAAAGTCATTAGCTTCCATTTGCTCCAGTCTAACTCTGAAGGAATGAATCTCCTCAGTGAACTTTTGAGATTCTTTTTCCATCTGGCAAATTCGACTTTTTAAGGCATTCTTCTCCTCATTGCCCTTTTGGGCCTCCTTTGCCATTTGAGTTAGTCTATTTTTAAAGGTGTTGTTTTCCTCAGTCAAGCTGTTGACCCTCATTTCATACTTTTCCTGCATCTTTCTCATTTCTCTTTCCAATTTTTCCTCCACTTCTCTTATTTGATTTTTAAAGTCCTTCTTAAGGTCCTCTATGGCCTGCACCCCACTCATGTTTTCCCCTGGGGCTTTTGGAGCAGGACTTCTGACCTCACAGTCCTTTTCCCGCTCTATGCCCCCAAAATAGGAGTCTAGGTTTGCATTTTTCTGTTTCCTTTGCCTTGGCATGTTGCCACTTAATTACTTGACTTTTGGGCTTGTTGCCACACTATGGCTTTAAGGCCAGCTAGAGGAATTTTCGTCCCGAACTTGTGGAGGCAACTTCCACTTCTGGCAAGCTGTAAACCCACCCACGACTTCCACCCTAGATCACAATCCAGATCCAGGGAGGTTAAAGCAAGAGCGATTACCCCCCAAGACTGATCACTGGATCTCCCTACAATTAATTGCAGGCTGGGAGCTGGAGCTGCCTCTGAAAACTACAAAATTGCATGTCTCCTCAGCGGCTTCTAGCCCTCAGGGGAGGGAGCCAACGCATTCCCCAAATACAGGTCCCAAAGTCCATAGGACACTAACCTCTTACTTTGTCCTAGGCATGTCTATGTTGATAATTCTGGAGTTGCCACTGCTCCTGGTGTTCTGGGGTTCCTCCAGCCGGCTGCTGGCCTTGCCTCCCTGGGGCTAAAACCTCGGCTCACGCGGACCTGGGCTCCGCTCATCTTGGCTTCCCATGCTCTGCACGATGTGCGCTGCCAGGTCGCCGACCGCTGTGATGGTTCTTCCTGCAGGGCTGCTGGGCTGTCCTCAGTGGGAGTTGAGCTTTTCTGTGTCATTCTGTGGGTGCTGGGGCTCCAGAAGTTGTTCAGAGTCCCCTTTTACATAGTTTGGGGGGAATCTGGGGGCAGAGTGGCTTGGACAAACTGTTTCTACTTCGCCATCTTGGCTCCACCCTAGTCTATTTTTTAAGGTGTTATTTTCCTCAGTCAGGCTGTTGACTCTCATTTCATACTTTTCCTGCATCCTTCTCATTTCTCTTCCCAATTTTTCCTCCACTTCTTTTATTTGGTTTTTAAAATCCTTCTTAAGTTCCTCTATGGCCAGTAACCTACTCATATTTTCATTTGGGGCTTTTGGTGCAGGAGTTCTGACCTCAGAGACCTACTCTTGTTCCATGCTTCAACCCTCTTTGCCCCCAAAATAAGAGTCTAATGTTGCATTTTTCTGTTTATTTTGTTTCCTTTGCCTAGGCATGTTGCCACTTAATTACTTGACTTTTGTGCTTGTTGCCACAGTAGGACTCTGCCACCAGACAGGTGAGCTTCTGTCCCAAACATTGGGGTCTTCACAACTTCCAGAGGCATTAGTTGGGTGGCCTCTTTAAAGCTACCACCTGCTCTGGGAAGTTGGATATCCACTGGAGACCTCCACCCCAGACGCCAATCCAGATCCAAGCAGGTTAAAACAAGGGTGATTACCCTCCAGGCTGATTGCTGGAGCTCCCTACAGTTGGCATACGAGGAGCTGAAACTGCCACTGAAGCTGCAAAATGGCTTTTGTTTGGCAGCTCCTCAGCCACTTCTTGTCCCCAGGGGAAGAAGAGGATGTGTTCCCCAAATACTGGTCCCAAAGTCCATAGGTCACTAACCTCTCACTTTGTCCTAGGCATGTCTGTGTTGATAATTCTGGAATAGCCACAGCTGCTGATGTTATGGGGTCCCTCTAGCTGGCTGCTGGCCAGGCCACCATGGGGCTAAATCCGTGAGTCTCCCAGAGTGCTGCGCTGTTGCTTCCCAGTGCACTGAGCTGTCCGCTCTCAGAGCGCTGTGCTTGCCACTCCCTGCTGGGCTGCTGGACTGTTGTCAGTGGGAGGTTTGCTTCTCTATGTTGTTCTGTGGGTGCTGGAACTCCAGAAGTTGTTCATAGTCAGCTTTTTATGTAGTTTGGAAGTGGTGTGGGGGCAAGTACCTTGGAAGTGCTGTTTCTATTCCGCCATCTTGTAGAAGGCATTGCTAAATAATTTCTTTCCATTTTAATCTTATGTGTTTAAAAATAAACCCTATGTGTTAAAGGTATATCACATGCTTTTAAAGACATGATTCTGAGGAGAGGGTCTATAGGCTTCACCAGTCTGCAGAATTGTTTTATGGTACATAAAAAAGAGAGAAGGCTTTTCACTTCTTTTGAGGAAAGAAAACATGGCTGGTGAAGACAATGAAAGATTTTGGAGAGCTATTTAATATTAGGAGGTAAGTGCCACAGGTATTATTATCATTCCCATTTCAGTGATGATTAAACTGATATTCAGAGTGGACTTAAGCAACTTATCAACAGTCTCACAGTTATTGGCTCCATATCTAAAGCTTTCTCCATTATACATCTTTGTTTTGTGTGTCTAATGGTCAGTTCTTGTTACTATTATGGTAAGGCAGATGCTGAATTTAAAGAATTTTAATGGGGTTGGGGGGGTGGGAGTAACTCTGTTGTTCCTAAAACCACACAGCCATTTGATTGATTTGATATTAATCTCCTCAGCTAGTTTTTTTGGTATAACTTTGGCAAAACCTGACACAGAAAATGAGAAAAAGAAAATATTTCTCCACCTCTTAATGTTGTTCCTTCTCTCTTCTCTGAACTTCACGCCTCTAACACATAATTTAACACTTAATTACATGCTGTCATATTCCCTAATTGTTGCATTATTGTGATTATTTCTTAATTTGTATATATCTTTTCTCTCTAATTAGATTTTCAGTGTCTTAAGGGAAGATACCATACCGTACTTGGAATTCCAAATCCGTTCAAAGGAGACTCTCTAGTTCAGGGATATCTTTTTATTTATTTTCTTTAAAAAAATTTTTTTTGGGGGGCGGAGCCAAGATGGCGGAGTAGAAACAGCTCTTCCAAGGCTCTCTGCCCCCAGATTCTCCACAAACTATGTAAAAAAGGACTCTGAAAATCTTCTGGAGCCCCAGCACCCACAGAACGACACAGAGAAGCTAACCTCCCGCTGAGGACAGCCCAGCACCCTGCAGGAAGGACCAGCGCAGTGGTCTGGGAGCCGGCAGCGCGCAGAGCTCAGGAGCCAAGCCGAGCCCAGGTCCACGTGAGCCGAGGTTTTAGCCCCAGGGCGGCAGGGCCAGCAGCCGGCTGGAGGAACCCCAGAACACCAGGAACTGTGGAGACTCCAGAATTATCAACATAGACATGCCTAGGACAAAGTAAGAGGTTAGTGTCCTATGGACTTTGGGACCTGTATTTGGGGAATGCGTCAGCTCCCTCCCCTGGGGGCTAGAAGCTGCTGAGGAGACAGGCCACTGTGTAGTTTTCAGAGGCATTTCCGGCTCCCAGCCTACAAATCGTGGGGAGATCCAGCGATCAGTCTTGGGGGGTAATCGCTCTTGCTTTAACCTCCCTGGATCTGGATTGTGATCTAGGGTGGAAGTTGTGGGTGGGTTTACAGCTTGCCAGAAACGGAAGTTGCCCCCCACACGTTCGGGACGAAAATTCCTCTATCTGGCCTTAAAGCCATAGTGTGGCAACAAGCCCAAAAGTCAAGCAATTAAGTGGCAACATGCCAAGGCAAAGGAAACAGAAAAATGCAACCCTAGACTCCTATTTTGGGGCCATAGAGCGGGAAAAGGACTGTGAGGTCAGAAGTCCTGCTCCAAAAGCCCCAGGGGAAAACATGAGTGGGTTGCAGGCCATAGAGGACCTTAAAGAGGACTTTAAAAATCAAATAAGAGAAGTGGAGGAAAAATTAGAAAGAGAAATGAGAAGGATGCAGGAAAAGTATGAAATGAGGGTCAACAGCCTGACTGAGGAAACAACACCTTAAAAAATAGACTAGCTCAAATGGCAAAGGAGGCCCAAAAGGGCACTGAGGAGAAGAATGCCTTAAAAAGTCGAATTTGCCAGA
>WOXC01012135.1:0-87569 GCA_011680675.1 Gymnobelideus leadbeateri | reverse complement strand
GAGAGAGAGAGAGAGAGAGAGAGAGAGAGAGAGAGAGAGAGAGAGAGAGAGAGAGAGAGAGGAAGAGAGAGAGAGAGAGAGGGAGAGACAGAAAGACAGAGACAGAGAGAGACACACACACAGACAGGCAGGGGAGTTGTTCTGGGAGAGGGGGTGGCAGACATAGAGCCAGAGAGAGAGAGACGGACAGGGAGACAGACAGAAATAAAAGAGGAGAGAAAGACAGAGAGAAAGAGAGACATTGAGACAGATAAGAGACAGACAGACAGAGAGAGAGAAGAGAAAGGAGGAAGAAAGAGGCAGAAACAGAGAAAGACAGAGAAAGAGAGAGACAGAGAGAGGAGAGGAGGAAGATATGGAAGGGAAGGAGAAGGGGATAAAGAGAGGGAAAAGAAGAGAGAAAGAGAGAGTTGGGGGAGAGAGAGAGAGAGAGAGAGAGAGAGAGAGAGAGAGAGAGAGAGAGAGAGAGAGAGAGAATGGAGAGGGGAGGGGAAGGGTTTTTGTTTTGTTGTGTTGTTGTTTTCTTTTGCTGTTGCTGTTGTTAAGAAACGCTCTGAGCATAGGTTTAAAACAACCAAGGTCCAAATAAACACTCCTCTCTTACATAATCACCCAATCACACTTCTGGGGGCACACTATAGCTTCCCATCAGATAGAGGTGGGAGGTATTTCTTCCCTTATTATTGTTAGTAGGAGCCTAGGAAAGGGAATTTATTCTACTATGGCAGCCTGTCTCCTTAGACCTCCATTTTTTTCCTTTTATGGCAATACTGAACAAAGGAATAGTAGCTAATCTTCTGCCAGGGATGCTGCTCTTTCAGTCTGGCTGGTGGATAAAGTATGTAGCTGCCATAGATGATCTATGCAGCCTAAAGTTTTGGAGTCCAACCACTCATTTTCCCATTAAAATATGTCATTAATATTGGCCTAGCCTAATAGACTGTAGTTCTGTAGGGCACATGTGATTGCTTCATTTTTGTTTCATTAAAAAGAATCATTTTAAGAAAATAAATAGATGAATTAATAGGTAGATAGATGAATGAATGAATAAAGAAAGAAATCTAGGACACAAAGCTGGATTTCAGTACTCAGCAGCATTTCAAAGGAGATGCTGTCCCACAAGACAAAGGTCCATTTATTCTCCTCACTGATAACAAAGATAAATTAAGCTTGGTGACATATTTAGGAACATGTTGGTCATTGATTTGTAAGAAGTACATTGGGCCAGTGATTTCTACTGCCATTTCCTGCTTTAATGAACATTCCAGTTATTAAATTGGACTTGGTTTTTCTTAATGTCCTTGCATATAGAATCAGCACTTAATAAATGTGTTTCCTTTCTTCCTTCATTTGTCCATTCATTCACATACTCTTGTAAAAATAATTCCCCATGTTTCCTGCACTCACTCAGTACAGAATGTTGAGTTGCAAGAGACCTTATTTGACAGATGAAGAAACTGTGCTCCAAAGGAGGGGGTATCATGCCCTGATGTGCACAGACCAATTTAAGACATGAACCTGGATCTTGTTTCATAGGCACAGAGATGAGAGGGACTTCATTGATAATCTAATGCAATCTCTTGTTTTTAGGATGAACAAAATAAAGCCAGAGAGATTAGATAATCACCCTAATGTCATCGATCTAGCAAATAACTGAGCCAAGACTTCAGGCTAGATCCTCTTGCCCAAACCCAACACTCTTTTCCATCCTGTGTTGACCCCTAGGCCACTAATTCATCCTACTCCTCAGTGAAAGAAGTTCATCTTCAAGACCTTGGAATAGCATTGTCAGCAAACACTCTCTTAAAGAAAATGTTAAGACTGAAAGGTGGACCAGAGGATTAAGTGTAGAGCCTGAAATCAGAAAGACCTGAGTTCAAATCCAAACTCAGGCACTTACCAGCTGTGTGTCCTTGGGAAAGTCATTTAGCCTCTGTCTGTCTCAGAGTATGTCTCAGAGTATGTACCTGCCAGAGTCTATGTGCATGAGAGAATCACATAAGATAGTATTTGTAAAGCACCTAACACAGTGCCTGGCACACAGTGAACTATATAAATGCTAGCTACCTGGCACACAGTGAACTATATAAATGCTAGCTACCATCATCATCATCATCATCATTATTAATTATTACCAATATACCAATGTACCCTCTCTAATAGAGAGGGACCATTCTTTACTTGAGAGATTGTAAAGACTTGGAATTAGGAGAGATTTAAATCTACATTCAACCTCGAGGACCTGCTATCTACATGACCACATGCAAGGGAGTTAACTTGCCCGAGACTCAGTTTCCTTATCTGGAAAATGAGACTAATACTTTTTTTCTCTGCCTTATGATTAAAATGATACAGAGGGCTTTGTAAACTATTTGGGATAACATATAAGCCTTAACCTTCATATATATATATATATATATATGTTCAACTACACAGACAGACACACAAGCACATACCCAGAAAGTCGGATTGTCTTGGGAAAATGGGCACACCCACAAAAGTCTGCTAATTTTGCATTAGAAACACTCCACATCCTTCACTTAGGTACATACCCTTCTTCTGTTGTCCAAAGAGTTGAATCAGGGGAAATAAAAATCATCTCCCTGCTAGAAAAACACAAACTGAGATTTCCCCCAAAACAAGAAAACAAAGAAAGAATTGAAAGGAAAAACAGAGCATATAAAATTTCTTGCAGACTTACTGCCAGACTGTCATTAGGAGTGTCTGTCTGATTTCCAGCCTAATGGCTTTTAGGCCCTGGGCCCGTGAACTGTTGTTCATTGCCTATTTTTAAGGCTGTCCTCAGTTACGCTTCAGCTGTGGAGGATCAGGGGGTTGACAGTTTGGGCTGAAGTTACTGATGAATTCAACTGTTCATGCAAACAGACCAGATGCCCAGGTTTGCAAGGAGCTGACTGGCTGATTGACTCTGACTTAACTGCCAATTAGCATGGTGCCAAACAAACATATAAGTTGGCACTTAATAAATGCTTATTGACTTATTTTATACACCATGGATGTGTGGAGGGTGGTGTGTCACAGTGGAAAGAATGTTTACTCTAAGAGTCGAGACCCTTATTCATTTCCTCCCTTATATATTTATTTGCATCATGACCATGGTTAAGTCATTGGACTTCCCAGATTTTGTTTTTTCATTTGCAACATCATTGGTCCCTATCTCCTAGGCTGGTTGTGAGAAAAACATTTTGCAAACCAGTCTTTTCCAGGGTTGTCATAAGGATGAAGTGAGATAATATTGGTAAAGTGCTTTGAAAATTTTAATGTGTTTATACACACACGCACACACAGGCACACACTTGAAGAATTGCATAAATATAAATTTAAAATGTGAGCTATCGGTAAACAAAGTCTTGTCTTTTTAAAAAAAATCTATTCTCCATTCTTATCATTAGGTCAGTTTTGTGGTGCAGTGGATAGAGTTCCAGGTCTGGAGTCAGGAAGACTCATCTTCCAGAATTCAAATCTGGCCTCAGACACTTGCTATCTATATGACCCTAGGTAAGTCAGTTAACCCTTTTTGCCTCAGTTTTCTCATCCATAAAATCAGTTGGAGAAGTAAATGCCGAAATCACTCTGGTATCTTTGCCAAGAAAACCCCAATCTGGGTCATGAAGAGTTGGACACACCTGAAATGACTCAACAACAGCAATATTTCTTGTTGTCATTGTGACAATAGGTTTAACAAGATGAAATTTTAAAAAGATAAATGTAAAATGGTGTGTTTAGGTTCAAAAAATCAATTGTAACAGTTTAGAAAAGAGAAGATTTGGCTTGAAATTAGGTGATGTGAAAAAATAGTTTAGGGTTTTTCATGAACAAACTTAATATATATCCATATCATGCTATAAATAATTAATTTTAAACTATAATGGAGATATAGTGTCTCCAGAGTGATGGAGAATACAATTTTACTGAACTCATCCCTGATAAAATTACTTTGGGAGTATTGTGCCCAGTTCTGTGTACTACCTGTGGCATCATAGATAGAATTCTGGAATTGGAGTCAGTCTGACCTGAGATCAAATCCTGCCTGGAAAAGTCACTTAAATTCCTTATGCCTCAGTATCCTAATGAGAGAGCTGTACTTGATCGTTTCCAGAAGCTCTTCCAGATCTACATCTTTGATATTATGCTCCTATAAGACATTACTTAATGGGAATATGTTCAGAGGCGGGTAATTGGGATGGTGAGATCAGAAACTATGTTATGTGAGACTAATTGAAGAATTTGTGGATAATTAGCATAGAAAGAGAAGATAGAGGTAAACAAGAGTTGTTTGAAAAAAAAAAAAAAGAATTATGTACAAGGATTCAAAATTTTCTGTTGGCCCTAGTGTCCAGAACTGGAAACAATGGGTGGAAATTACAGTGAGGCAGATTTTTCACTTATCTATATAGGAAGTTTCTGTCAGAAAGCTATCTAAAAACAGAATGAATTATATTCAGAGATTATGAATACTCTTTCACTAGAGATACTCAGACAGAAATTAAATATCCATTTGGTAATATTGTAGGTAGGAATGTTGAACTATATGACCTTTGATGTGCTTCTCAACTTTATGGTATTATGGTTACATATATTTTAAAAAAGTTTTACTAATGCCTTCTGTTTTTATGCCAATAGCTAAATACCTAAGGATAACCAACAGAAAATATAATTTATCTGATAAATATTATTTAATATATAATATATCCATAAGTCCCCACTTGTCTATTGAGAAGAGGGTGGTATATTTCAACATAAATCTTTAGGATTGAAAGTAGTCATCATAGTTCAACTGACATCCAGGATCATTTTCACTTACATTATTGTAATTATTTTGGATATTGTTCTCCTAGAATTGTTTATTTCACTTTGCATCAGTTCATACAAGTCTTCCCATGATTCTCTGAATTTTCTTTATTCACATGTTCAGCCATTGTCACAATACTAATCTATCTATCTATCTATCTATCTATCTATCTATCTATCTATCTATAATTTTACCCTCCCCCAGGTGATGGGTAACTAGTTTGCTTCCAAATGTTACTATAATTAAAAAAATATTCATACTACTATAAGTATTTTGGGATGCACACAAGGTATTTCTTTCTTGACTTCTTTGTGGGATGTGCCCAATAGCAGAATTATTTGGTAAAAGGAAATGACAGTTTGGTAATTTTTCCTTACTCAATTTCATATTGTTTTCCAGGACAGTTGGACCAAATCTCAGCTCTGCTCATAGTGTATTATGTTTCCTATTTTGCCAAAATCCTTCTAACTTTGACTGTTTTCTATCTTTAATCTTCTTTGTCACTTTAACTGGTATGAAGTAAAATCTCAGAATTATTTAAATTTACATTTATCTTATTAGTGACCTGGAGCAATCTTCAATAAAGCTTTGATAGTTTCCAATTCTTCCTTTGGAAACTGTTCTTATCTTTTGTCTGCTTAAGTATTTGGGAATGACTCTTGATCTTATTATATATTTGTGTCAATTTATATTTTTATGCCAGACTTTTAGAAGATATATTTGATGCAAAGATGTTTTTCCTCTTAGCAATTTCTCTCCTTTTTTAACCTGCTTTGATTTTTGTCCACACAAAAGCTTTTAAAATTATGCAGTATAAACCATTCATTTTCTCTTTTATGATGCCTTTTGTCCTTTATTTGGTTTAGAATTCTCCCTCTAGCTATAGTTATGAAAGGCACATCCTTCCATTCTTTAGATCACTTATGCATTAGTGTGTGTGTGTGTGTGTGTGTGTGTGTGTGTATGTGTGTTTTCATGTTACCTCTTATATAATAGATAGTGCATTGTTTTGGAACTAAATGTGTTATGCACTATGATCTAAATCTATTTTCTGATCAATTATTTCCCAGTTTTCCCAGTATTTCTTGTTGAATAGATACTCCTTTCCCAAGTAGTTTGTGTTCTTGGGCTTCTAGGACCCCGAACTATGATATCAATGCCTTCTGCATTTTCCTTATCTAGTCTGTTCCATTTAGTACTATGATTTGTATTTTTGTTTGTTTGTTTTAAATGAATTTTATTATTACTTGTTTTCACGCCAAATTTCTCCCAGTTTCTCTCCCTCTCTCTCTCTCTCTCACTCTCTCTCTCTCTCTCTCTCTGAGTACAATTCATATAGTCTTCCATATTCATGGACCTCCACCCTTGCAAGGAGTAGGTGGAAATATCTCTTCATATCTCTTCTTCTTTTTTTTTTTGCCTTTTTGGAGGGCAATTGGGGTTAAGTAACTTGCCCAAGGTCACACGGCTAGGCCTTTTTTTGTGTGTGTTAAGTGTCTGAGGCCGGATCCGAACTCAGGTCCTTCTGACTTCAGGGCTGACGCTCTACTCACTGCGCCACCTAGCCACCCCCATATATCTTCTTTAAAGTCATATTTATTTTTAGCAATTTTGCGATATCCACTTTTGATTTGAGGTTGTTCTTTCCATTTTCGTGATTGTAGTAGGGAGAGAGAGAGAGAGAGAGAGAGACAGAGAGAGAGAGAGAGACAGAGAGAGAGACAGAGAGAGAGAGAGAGAGAGAGACAGAGAGACAGAGAGAGACAGAGAGAGACAGAGAGAAAGAGAGAGAGAGACAGAGAGAGACAGAGAGACAGAGAGACAGAGAGAGACAGAGACAGATAGAGAGAGACAGAGACAGAGAGACACACGCATAGAGATATGAAGGGAGTGGGAAGGAGGGAAAAAGGAGAGGGAGAGAGGAACAATGGCTGAGAGTTATGAGAGAGATTGGATCAGAAAAGGCTCTGTGTGTGTGTGTGTGTGTGTGTGTGTGTGTGTGTGTGTATTTTGCATCACAGCTGTCCTCTGAAAGAAGTCAGGAATTTGAGGAGAGGGAACATTCTCAACATAAGAAACCTTTAGTCTATACTGTGAAAATATAAATTATTTATTCACGTTGTCTATGAAGTACATCTCTGTCTTGACCACAGAATTCTAGACTCATTTGGATCAAGTGCACTCTCTGTGGCTGACCCCAAATGTCCCTTTTCTTTCTTAACTGTCCAGATTAAAGAGATTTCTTGATGGACAAGCTTTCCAGAGTGAAGAGCCCTAATCTTTTCAATACATCTTCATGGGAGCAGTATTCCTCCCACAAACCTTGTCAATGATCAATATTCTGTAGGTCATAAAATAGAAGACCGCTAAGAAGAGCCTCACCCCCAAGATAGGATGTGAGTAAATGATTTAGCCTCAGGTTTCCTGTGAACATGGGAGTAAACCGTTAATAAATGCTTGGTTGATTGATTGACAATGATGGCATAAAACTTACAACCCTCTAGATAGAGTGTCTAGATAGAGAGTTTATTAAAAGCAAAGAAAGGTTTTTCTGGATTTTCCCCCCTTCCATCTCCCATATCACCTATCACATTGTGAGGCCTATAGTACGAATACAGTAAACATTTTTGGAATTGAACAAATATGATTTGAATCAGTTTTTTCAAATAATTTCTTCAGTTTAAAATATAACCATGTGTAGCTCCCCTCCCCTCATTCAGATCATCTTTTCAAATGGCAGTTAAAGGTGTTTTTTTTTTTTTTAACTGTTGCTGTATAACTAAAAACAAATCTGTTTCTTTGGATAAATGTTCAGCCCATATGTCATCCTGGAGATCTTGCCTGGTAGCTGAAGGGAGTGCTATGAATCTATCATTCAATTCCCACCCTGGAGATTCAGCAGACATTGCCATCCCACCCCCACCCAGGTGCCATATGCAATTCATCGTGGGTGGGAAAGAACAATATACTTATAATTTGACTTTGTTGTTCACATGTTTTCTGGAAGAATCAGGATTTTTTAGAGAGAAGTAGCTTGAAGGAGGGGGTCTCTGTGTAGAGTGTGGGAAGGAGGAATGTGGAAAGACCAACTTGGCTTATTTGATTAGTGATTGTATGAGGGGTGGTACACTCTAGGAAGCATAAGCTTGTTTAAATATGCAAGGTAAGGCAAGGAATTATTCATTGATACTTCAATGTATCTGATACCAAGGATTTGAGTAGTCCTTTCACTTGTCTATACATACACATGAGCACAAATGAATGAACAAATAAATGAAACAAACAAACAAACAAACAACATTTTACTAAACTTTTAATATGTGCCAAGTTCACACACTTATTGGGTGAAATAATACATAAAGGAGAGTTCTGCTGTAAGTTCAAAGGGTGTTGCAATAAGGCAAAAGACAAGGCCCAGGAATCCTAGATTCATAGGACTGTAGCTTGAGAGAGGGCAGGGATCTAGTCCAGCTCCTTTACTTTTTTACTAATGAGACCCAGAGTGCTTAGGTGACTTAGCCAGGGTCACACAATTAGTATTTGACTCTATTATTTTAATCCAGATCTTCCTGGCATCAGAGCAATGGTTTTTTGTTGTTGTTGTTTGTTTGTTTTTTTAAAATGTACTACCTCACTCTGTATCAACAGGTCATAAGTCAGTACAAGGGTCTGAAGGACACAGAGTGGCATTGGGTCAGATGGTAGGATCCTAAAGACCTGAGAATGTAAGGGCAGGAGATGCAGTTGTTGTTTGTCTGGCCAGAAGGATTTTGCAGATTTCAGTCCAACTCCCTTATTTTACAGATGAGGAAACTGAGAGCCAAAGAGATTAAATTATTTGAACACAGGTCTTCTGACTTCAAGGAGAATATCACCCCAGGACCACATGTTTGATCAGGGGAATTAGATTATGGCTTTTGCAGGGGTTTCAATGTTACATTCAAAGTGAAATTCATGGGGTAGACACTCTCAGGATTCAAATGTCATTTTTTTTTAAATCAAAGAAAGATTTGTTGAATCTCAATGCATGAATCTATTGTGAACAGAGAACAGAGAGTTTCACAAGGCTCTAATTGAAATATAATAACTCTTTACAGATTTTTTATGCTGTAATCATTTGAGGAATAATTATTCCCCTCATCCCATACCAAACCAAATGGGTGATGAAGTCAATGTTCCTAGAAGACATTAGGAGTTCAACGAAATGTTTCTAAAAATATTATTAGTGATCATTCATTTCCTGTCTACACTGGACCTCTGCAGTGTAAAAACATGTCTAGGTCCTGGGTATCAGATGAAGCCTGGATTCCATTTATACCAGCTTGTGCATGTTAAGAAATAGAACAGTACTGGCCAAGAAAGCAACATTAAACATAATTTATTGTCAGTCATTTGCATTCTCTAAGGCAAGCAGAGCTCTTAACTCAAAGATGTGAGTTGTTATTTTTTTTCTGTTTCTTTTTTCCAGCACCACAAATACCTCACTGTAGCAGCCCAAAGGAGGGGGTAAGTCCAGGGAGAGAGGGCAAACTCAAAATTCATCAAGGGGGTCATTCAAACCATCTGTGGTGGAATGGTGACCAGACCAGTTTCAGACAAGAGCAAATGTACTTCAAAAAAACAACCCACAATACTAAAGTAAAGTAGTTTTTACTTTGGGAGAAAGAATTTGAGAAATACTTTCCAAAACAAAGACTCCAAATGTCTTGGAATCCATAGAGAATCAATCAATAAGCTTTTACTAATTGCTTACCATGTACCAGGAAATGCACTAAGGATATCAAGGAAGGCAAAAATCATCCCTGCCCTCAGGAAGTTTACATTCTAACAGGGGACACAAAATGTACATAATAGGAATAAAATATATGTGTGTATAATATATGTGTGTATGTGTATGTAGCTATAATATAAACAAAAACACAATATATAAATATAATATATTCTAATATAAATGTTATATATTGTATATTATAATATATAATAAATTATGTAGCTATAAAATAAATATAATATATACTGTATAATAATATAAACAGGAATGTAAATAATATATAATAATATAACATATAGCAATATAAATAGGAATATACTCTATATAGATACATATAGTATATTCAATTTATATAAATTTTTATATATCCTATTTATATTTTGTTGTTTTTGTTCAGTCATTCAGTCATATCTGACTCTACGTAATCCCTTAGGTTTTCTTGGCAAAGATACTGGAGTGGTTTGCCATTTCCTTCTTCAGTGTGTCCCCATTTTACAGATGAGGAACTAGCAAATAGGGGTAAAGTGACTTGCCCAGGGTCATACAGCTATTAAGTGTCAGATGATGGATTAGAACTCAGATTTTCCTGACTCCAGACCTGGTGCTCTAGCCACTGAAGCACCTGTCTGCTCCCATAGACACACACACACACACACACACACACACACACACACATACATATATACAGATACACATGTAATGACAAGCAAAGAAGTACTTAGCACCTTGTTTCAACTATTTAATTATTTAGCACCTTGTTTCAGTGCAAGTTTCTTTTGAGCCTTGTCCATGATTATATCAAATCTTTGTTAAGCAACAGAACTTGTGAAACCCACAGTGGGAGGGACTTGCCAAAGACAGGAACAGGAAAGACAGAAGAGGTGGGTAAAACAGGAAGGAGCTAATGACCAGATAAAAAGCTGAGCACAAGCTGGGAGAGAGCAGAACTGAGAAGGGAGCACACTTGTGGTGGTAGCACTCTGTTTGTCTGCTCTGTCTGTGTTGATTTTTGTTTGTGATACTTTGCACAGAAGCCCTGGGACCTTACTGGAAGCCCTAAAAGAAGATTTTCTTGTTGTCTGTTTACAGAAGTCCTAGAGGAGTGTTTCAGAGGTCTTGGGACTTTACTGATGATTTGTGTTGAGTTCTCAGACTTTGTTTGTGGGTCTGTGTTGATTTCTATGTTCATGATTTGTGTTGACCTCTTGGACCTTGTTTGTGGATCTATGTTGATTTCCCAGGCAGATAGTGAATTGATAATGGTGCTGGCATTGTGAATGAATGTTGTTTTGGCTTTGTTAAGCTTTATCTTCCCCCAAACAGAAACTGCAAAGGACTTGAGGTAGACTGGACACTGTGGGC
The DNA here is from genome assembly GCA_011680675.1 of Gymnobelideus leadbeateri. Taxonomy (NCBI): domain Eukaryota; kingdom Metazoa; phylum Chordata; class Mammalia; order Diprotodontia; family Petauridae; genus Gymnobelideus; species Gymnobelideus leadbeateri. The sequence continues at coordinate 76,623 of WOXC01012135.1, read as the reverse complement.
TTCAATATGGAACTGGATAAGGAACTGGGTGAGGAGCTGAGAACTGCCTACCTGTGAATCCAGGTGACAGTCGGGTAGATTCAGGCAGGAGCTAGACCCACGGAAGAGGAACCATTATCAACAATAATACAAACTACAACAACCTAATTTTATAGCACTTTAAGATTTGCAAAACACTGCAAATGTTATTGCATTTGATTCTCACAACACCCTTGGGAGCTAAGTAATATTATTATCCTCATTTTATAAATGAGGAAACTGAGTCAGATAGAAGCTAGGTAATATTGCTGTCAGAATCGGAATTTGAACTCAGGTCTTCCTGACTCTAAGTTTTTGTTCTTCCTAACTATGCCCTTGACTTGCCCAGGGTCACACAGCTAATAAGCATCTGATATCAGATTTGATCTCTGGCTTTTCTGATTTTTAGTCCCAGTGCTTTAACTGCTGAGGTGCTCCTACCTAGCTAGCTATAAATGTGCATTATTATTACAGTTATCACTATTCTTGTCCCTATCTTTATCAATTTAAATTGATCAGATTAAACCCCAGTTATTTCTTTACCATATATATAAATTAGATTAGACTCTGAGATCATAAAGTCACAGATTTGCAACTGGAAGAAATCTCAGTAGTTGTCCAGTCAAACCCTCTCATTTTGTGTGCTGAGGCCCAGAAAAGTTAAGCAGTTTGCCTAAGGTCTTATAGGTCAAATGCACTAGAGCAAAGATCATCATCATGATCATCATCATCCTCATCATCCTCATCATCCTCATCCTCATCCTCATCCTCATCCTCATCATTCCTTTGGAGCCAAATTCAACTCTTTCCTTTCCATCACATTGTCTCTCACAAATCAAAAACAAATTAAGCCATCAGAACAATTAACATATCTAATGATGGAATGAGGATTCAGAAAAATCTTGACAAATAAAAACAACTGTCTGAGTCTAGAGAAGTGAAACTAATGAGGAATAAATGAAAAATCTCAGACTGGGGTTTAAGAAATCATCTCCACCAGGACAAAATAATGGAGTCAGGAATGAAGTAAAAAGCGTCTTAAGTAAAAAGGTGGAAAAGACCAGGTTCTGGAGCGCTTTGAAAGTCAGAAGTCTCTTTGTTTGATATTGGAGGTGATAGGGAGTCTATGGGGTTTAATGAATGAGGGAGGAGGGTGACATGGTAAGACCTGCCATTTAGCAACATCACTAGGGCAGCTGAGTAAAGGATGGAACAGAGTGTGGAGAGACTTGAGGGTGGAACACTGACCAGCAAGCCATTGACACAGTCCTGGTTGAGATGACGAGGGCAATATCTGGGAGATTTTTGAACCCCTTCAATATACTTACCAGGAAATATTGTCTTCTTTACATTCATCTTGTATCTGACTTCTAGACTGTAATCTCCAGGGAGGGTAAGAACTACATCTGATATAAATTGTATTTATCTTCCTGGCATTTACTATGATCCACTGTAATCATAATAGAGGTTATTATGTTCCAGACACTGTGCTAAGCACTTTAAAATTATTATCTGATTTGATCCTCTCAATAACTCTGGGAGTTAAGTGCTATTGTTAACCCCCAGTTTACAGATGAAGAAACTGAGGCAAGCAAAAGTTAAATGGCTTGACTAGTTTCACACAGCCAGTAGTTCTCCAAGGCCAGATCTGAATTCAGATTGTCCTGAATCTAGGCCAAGCGCTCTAACTACTGTGTCACTTTTGTTGCTTTCAGTCATGTCTGACTCTTTATGACCCATTTGGGGTCTTCTTGTTAAAGATACTAAAGTTCTTTGCCATTTCCTTCTCTAGCTCATTTTATAGATGAGGAAACTGAGGCAAACAGGGTGAAGTGACTTGCCTAGGATCACACAGCTAGTAAATGTCTGAGGTCAGATTTGAACTCATGAAGATGAGTCTTTCTGACTCCAGGCCTGGAGCTCTCTACACACTCTGCCACTTAGGTGCCCAGTAATCAACTTAATAAAAATTTGTTGAAAGAATCTATGAATGAATGTATGAATGAATAAAAGGTATAGGGTGATATAGAAATATACTTGGAATAGTGCTGGACTTAGAGTCAGCACACCTATATTAAAGTCCTGTGTGTTGTTTTTTTTTTAAGCAATTGGGGTTAAGTAACTTGCTCAAGGTTACACGGCCAGTCATTATTTATGTGTGGGTGCTCATTTTCTGAGGCTAGAACTGATCCCGGGTCCTCCGACTCCAGGGCTGGTGCTCTTACTCACTGTGCCACCTGGCCTCCTCTCCTATGTGTTCCTGGGTAGATAATTTGCTACCCCTGAGTCACAGTTACACAGTTTACACATGTGTAAAATGATGGAATGAGTCTAGATGACCTTTGAAGTCCTTTTTAGCTCTAAACCTGTGATCCTCTAATCCTTCCAGTTCTGGTTTTCTGTGGATCAGAAGTCTTTTTGAATTTTAATATGGTTTCTCAGCTAAGCTTTCCCAACTTTCCTTTGAATTATTCAAGTTCTCTAAATGCACATTTTCTTCTGTGTGTCATGAAAATAGTCACATTAACCTTTATCACTGGGCTAATGTGGAGAACCAGTAACGAAAATAATTTTCCAGAACTTCATAAATACTCATGGTTCCATAATGACTGGAAAGAAGGAATAGAGGCCATCTCATTCCCAGAATCATAGATTTAGAGCTAGAAGGAACCTCAGAAATTATCTAGTCTAACCCCCTCATTTGTAGAGGAGGAAACTAAGGACCAGAGAAGAAAAGTCACTTGTCCAAAGATACACAGGCATTAAGAAGTTGTGCAAAGGATTTTAAACTATGTCTAGCAATTCCAGAACTTACATTCTTTTTTTTTTCCAGAACCAATGAGGAAAATTTTGAGGGATGAAACCATAATGGCTAGCATACTGTTTCATTATCGTCATCATCAAAATAGAATAGGAAGAGGAGGAAGAGAAGGAGAAGGGAGTAGAGGAGGAGGAGGAGGAAATGGAGGAGGAAGAGAAGGAGAAGAAGAAGAAGAAGAAGAAGAAGAAGAAGAAGAAGAAGAAGAAGAAGAAGAAGAAGAAGAAGAAGAAGAAGAAGAAGAAGAAGAGGAAGAAGAAGAAGAAGAAGAAGAAGAAGAAGAAGAAATTTTCTTATGCATTTCATCATTATTCTCTTATACATTAATTAACCTCAGAGTTTTAGATAATCCCATTGATAACCTAATTGCTGTAAGGGTGTATTATTTGTATGTATATGGAGAAGGGAGAGGAATGGAAGAGACTAAGGAGAAGCTATACCTTTTCACCATTTTGAAAAGCACTGTTGTTCAAATGTCCCTCAAATGCTGACATTTTATTGGATGGAAAAATCAGTTTCACCTGAGTATGTACCTATTATTAGTGGCACATTCTAGACCTTAACATTGACCATTCAGACATTAACTAAGAGTTGTTAAAAGAGGCATCATCATGTAGAAGCCTTTATTCCAACTCATGCCTCATGTAGTGGGAAGCCAGAAAATGTTGACCTTAATGAAACCATCTTTTATAAAATCATTAAATCTACAGTTAAAAAATGAGTATAATTTCTCCTTGAAAAGTAAGGCATGGCAACATTTCTCAAACTGTAAAATGAGAGGATTTTTTTTCTCCTTTGACTACAATGCATGCAATAACCTTATTCCATAATCTAAATATAGTCAGATATTTGCTTTCAAAATAGTTCAACTTGGGATTCTTACCACTACATAATCTGTGAGTTATGCATTCTGCTTCTCTAGCATATTTGTTGCTTGAAAGAAAGATAGATAGCTTCATTGAAATTCAAATCTTCCAGGGGAAGTTTAGTCATTTGAGAGAATCAAATAATTTTCTTAATTGTCTGCACTGTTTAGACTGGTTTCTTTTCTATGAATAATAACTGACATTTATCTAGCACTTTTGAAACCCTTTTTTTCCTCTTCTGGGTATGAAGTTCAATGTGAACTCAAAAGGAATAACTACTCCCCTTGGTGGCCCTCACCTTTGGAATGTGTGTGTTACCAAAGAGGACTAACCATGCCTTTCCTCTTCCCCCCGGGGAATACCTACCACCTAGATACCGTATTTGGTTGCACTCCTCCAGAAGACATTCTCTGCACCTGTGTGGGTAGAGTGAGGAAGGATAAATGAGTGAGAACACACATTCAAATGACCCCATCTTGTCCCAGACAGAAAAATGGAACTGATTTGTTTTAGCCAGAGGGGTAGAAGGAAAACCCCAGTTCTAGTTTGGTTCTGACTTTTTAGAAGTTTATCCAAAAATCAAAGTCCATATTATAAGGATCTCTTTGGATTTCACTTTTCCTCACCAAAAAAAAAAAAAAAAAGCCTGAGACTTTTGGGCTAACGCTTCAGTCCTTTCTACATCTCTGTGTACCCAAAACAAATAGAATCTCTGTCTGCAATAAATGACATACAGGAATCAAAAGTAACTAGAATAAGTCAGATTTTATGCATTGTGAGTTGACTTTTAAAAGTACTAGTTAAATAGCAAATAAACTGTAATAACAAACAAAAACAAAATCTCTGACTTCTATATCTATCTTCTGGAAGAGAAAGGAAGGGGCAGTGGAGCAAATAGTTTACTAGCTGCCTGGATTTTCAGCCAGGGCTAAGTTCAACATTGATCAGATAGTCCCAATGCTCTTCTTTCTCTCCATGTTTGCCCTGGTGAACAAAGGCATAAGCTAACCCTCTGCTCCTCTTACCTAAAGTTGCCTTCTCTGTCTCCTGTTGTAACCATTGCAGCTGCTAATGCATCAGTTTCCACAACCAGCCACCCTTTTTGTTGCCCCCACTTACCTCCCCCTTCAGCTTATGCCCCAATGCTCAATTCAAAAATCCCCACCCTGTGTCTTAGTACCACTCTCAAGATACTTCTGTTTCTTTCAAATTATACCTCCCAAGGGGTAAGGAGAGAAGGAATAAGCATTTATATAGTGCCTACTGTGCATCAGACACAGTGCTGAGTGCTTTACAAATATTGTCTCATTTGTTTTTCACAACAGCCCTGGGAGATAGGTGTAATTATTATCCCCATTTTGCAATTGAGGAAACTCAGGCAAACAGAGGCTAAGCAACTTACCCAGAGTCACACAGCTAGAAAGTGTCTAATGCTGGATTTGCATTTTTAGTTGCCTTTAGTGGACAGCTAGGGAAAGGAGAGTACTGATTTCACCTTCGTGTTATAAGTGCTTACATAGTGTCTGGCACACAGTAGGGTGATCAATCAATTATTATTAATAATGTTAATTAAATAATTTAATTAAACTAATAAATGATTAAGAGAGCGATTACCATCCCCATTTTACATATGACTCATAAATGGGGTCTGGAAAATTCAGAGGATCTATCCATGATCCCCTTAGCTCAGAAATGTAAAAAGCAGAAACTATCTCCCACTTTTCTCCTGATTTTCATTATAGTGTTCTTACCACTATATTATGCTAAAAATACATGCCTGTGTTCAAATTTAAATTTGGGTTCTGTCCCAAAAGGAGATATTCAAATAAGATTCTTGGCCCTTCCTCTACTTTTCAGCCCTTTCTCAGTCATGTCCAATTCTCAGTGATGCCATTTGGGGTTTTCTTGGCAAAGATACTAGAGTGGTTTGCCGTATCCTTCTCCAGCTCATTTTACAGATAAGGTGACTGAGTAACTTGCCCAAGGTCACACAACTAGTGTCTGAGGCCAGATTTGAACTTCTGAAGATTTTTCTTGATTTCAAGCCCAGCGCTTTGTGCACTATGACGCCACCTAGCTGCCCTCCATTCCCTGTCAGCATTTTTCATTGTGATGTAAGAACATTGACTATTTCTAATAATAAGACTGGAGTTGGCTAGCAGCATATCTTATGAACTCAGAAGTCTTTTTAAACCAGAAAACCAGTTGGGTTTGCTAAGATAAATCAAACACAACCAGATGCTTTTCTTTTGTTCACTGTTCCAGTAAAGGAGCTGCACTGTACCCTCTCCCATCCCAGCTTTCTGCTCTCCCTGCCTATCCCTTTCAAGTGTCAAAACCAAACCCAGGGCAAAAGACCTTGGATAGGACTAGTGATAAACGTGATCACCAAGTTTTTGGCTAAATATGCCCAGTTTTGTGAACTGTTCCCTGAGACAACATTGAATATTTTCTATTTACCAAGCTTGTGTTTATTAAATTACTATCCTCAAAAAAAGCCATACCCTAATTGTGTCACCAGGGAAGCATAATCATTAGCTGTGTTATAGCTAATAGGTTTCAAGGTCTAGAAATTGAGGTCACAACATAGGGAGGGCTCTTTCTTCTCCGTGGAGGCAGATGATCTGAATTGGAGTTCTCGGTTTCACATGTACAAGTTGTGTGACTCTGAGCAAGTTACTTAATCTTTATGATCCTCAGTTTCCTCATTTGTTAAGTGAGTATAATAATGGGATCTTATCTCACAGAGGGCTTTGGCAGAAAGCACTAGGTAAACTCTGCCTTATGAATGTGAGTCATTATTGCAAATGTTAGACTCAATTCTCATCCTAATGTATTTTTTGAGCATTTATTTACCAGTGAGTGACACTGTCTTCTTTGAAGTTCCTTGAATGAGACATTCCATCTTTCATTACTGTGAGCATGGAATTCTTTCCCTCTTCATTTCAGCCTCATGACTTCCCTCACTTCCTCAATCCTGCCATCTATGTTGAGAACCTTGGTGACTGGGAGGATGATGGTGCTCTCAATAGTAATGAGAAAGAGAGGAAGTTGTGAAAGTTTGGGAGAAAGATTGTGAGGTCAGTTTTGGATGTGTTGATTTCAGGAAACCTATGGGATAGCCAGGGCAGCTCCATGGCACAGTAGATAGAGTAGATAGAGTGCCAGGAAGACTCGTCTTGTTGAGTTCAAATCCAGCCTCAGACACTTATTAGCCATGTGACCCTGGGCAAGTCACTTAACCCTGTTAGCCTCAATTTCTTCATCTATAGAATGAGCTGGAGAAGAAAATGGCAAATCACTCCAGTATCTTTGCCAAGAAAACCCCAAATGGGGTCACAGAGAGTTGGACACAACTAAACCACATGGAACATCCAGTAGAAATGAATAAATGATAGACAATCCCAAATAATCAGAGAAACACAATGCCTCCTACTAGAGGTCTTTCTTCTGATTTCCCAGTTGTTTGTTACTGCTCTGTCCCTCTTGAAATTACATTGTGTATGATTTCATTTACTTTTGTGTAGATGCACATTTTATTCTCATCCATTTTCCCACTCCCAGTAGAATGTAAGCTACTTGTGTCTTCATATCTTAGTGCCTGTCACTACTTTGAACATAGTCCTTAGGTTTTATTGAATGGGAAAAGGGAAATGAATGACTGAATGAATAAATGAGTGAATGAATGAAAAAGCATTTGTGAAGTACTCACTATATACCATGAGTATACAAATTCAAAAGCACAACTAGTCCAGGAGGAGAAGGGGAGAGGGAGAGAGAGAGAAAGAGAGAGACAGACAGACAGACAGAGACAGACAGAAAGAGAGAGACAGAGAGAGAGAAAGGAAAGAGAAAAGAGAGGGGGAAAGAGAGAGAGGGGGAGGGAGAGAAAGAGAGACAGACAGAGACAGAGACAGAGAGACAGACAAAAAGAGACAGAGACAGAGACAGAGAGACAGAGAGAGAAAGAGAAAGGAAAGAGAAAAGAGAGGGGGAAACAGAGAGAGGGGGAGGGAGAGAAAGAGAGAAGAGGAAGAAGAGAAGGAGGAAAAGGAGGATGAGGAGGAGTAATTTCCTTTACTAATGGAGATCAGTACCTGCTCTGTTTTAGTGAGTTGCTGGAGACATTGAGAGATCTAGTGACTTATCCAAGGCCACACAGCCAGATGGGAAAGAGGCAAGACTTCAGTGTTTTGGTTTTTTTTTTCCTTTTTCTGACTTGAAAGTAAGTTCTCTTTCTACTATTCCATACTGCCTCTGTAGACTCCCAGCTAGTGATGATTGGTTAATGAATAATTATTTCCCAATAACATATACTTAGATGTATTTATTCTTACACACACACATTTACATATGGAGCCTTCCTGAGGCATGATATCTGCCTTGCCTGTGGGTCGGGCCAACCCTAATGCCAAATACTTGTAGTGACAGGCATTTAGCCAACTGGTCCCACTCTAATACAAAAGCAGCATTCACTGGAAGTGAATGGCATGTTTGCGAAACTAATCCTGACTTCAAAACAGGACAAAGTTAGTTTTGCTAAAAACACAGTTAAAGCTGGTCAAATTCTTGGGGACTGAAAAAACAACATCCATACAAAAGCTCTCATTCTTGTGGCCCAGAACAACTTTCATGTTTCCAGAGAGGGTCAGAACCCATGCCTGGAGTTCTCATGAAGAACGGGTGTTGATCTGCTCATGTAAAATTCAAGCCCTTTGCAGTCATTACAATCACTACTCTCCTAAATACCCTGCTATGTTACATTTTCTAAATTGGCAAATCCAGCTTGTACAGTGAGGGGGATGAAACATGGGTCAGATGAAAGCAGGGGGTGGGGGAAAAGGGAAAAAATGAAATTTTCTGTCATTGTCCTCCCTCTATGGGACTAATTAGGGCTGGGCACCCTATTGAAAGCATGTTTTATGTTTTGCATGCTGCAGTTAATTAATTCCACTGAAACCTCTTTGAATTTATTTTTTTTCCTATGTGTAGAGTTGTTCTTTCATATAAAACTGTGGGTCTGACAAGCAGAGAATGCTGTCCACATTTTTTTCATTTTCAGGGATAGAAGCCATCTACATTTTGTTGGTGCTGGGTTCTGCTGACTTCATTAACATAGATGGGAAAGGAGTTTGAGAAGCTTCAATTCTTAAAGCAACTGAATATGGAGACCTTATTCAGAACCCAGGTGTTTATGCATGTGTGCATGTCTATGTTTGTGTGTGTACCCACACCTATAATTTTATTGATATAACTAACATAAATAACTGCATGTGATTTCTATTCATTGATAGCCATCAATTCCTTTATAATTTATGACCTTGGAGAGTTGACTAGAACAATGAAAGGTTAAGTGGCATCTCCAAAGCCACAAATCTAAAAACATATCAGGGGCAAGACTTGAACCCAGGTATTCCTGTATCCAAGGATGGATTGCTATCTGCCATTCTCTTCTTCTTCTCACTGAGATCATTACAAGTTTGATTTCTTCTACATGGTATTTTATTTTTAGGGTAGCTAGGTGGTACAGTAGATAGAACTCTGAGCCTAGAGTCAGCAAGACCTGAACTCAAATCCATCCTTAGACACTTACTAGCTGTGTAACCCTAATCAAGTCACTGAACTCTGTTTGCCTCAATTTCCTCATCTGTAAAATGAGCTGGAGAAAGAAATGTTAAACCATTCTAGTCTTTGCCAAGAAAACCCCATATGGCTTCATGGAGAGTCAGATAAGACTGGAAAACTACTGGACAACAAAAATATAGTATTTTTTTTTTGGTTTTCATCATTTGTATATTTTGTATCTTTGTCAAAACCAAAAAGTTTAACTGTATGTCTTTCATTTCTATTTCTTTATTAAGGTTTGACAAATCAGTATATGATGTGGGCTTTGGAAAGCATTAGTAAGGTAAGCATTTAAAAGTTGAAATTTGACAGCACTCAGGCTGAAACGATAATGAGCAGCTTTGCCTCTACTGTGGATTTCAGTCCTCTACTCCCACAGCAAGATTATAAAGGGACACCACTTTTAACCTAATGTTACCCACAGCAAAGCTTCGGCTGCTTCCCAGGTGAAGTTTAGAGACAAGCTGCAGAACCACTTTACTATTCGGAATTGAGTTTGTTAACCCACAGTCATTTATATCTTCCTAGCACCATGTCCCCTGGAGACTGTTTTATAAATTTTAGTAATGCAAGCAAACCTGAATCTGTTCACTAATTTATGATCATATTTAGCCTATAATTAGAAAATGTAATTAGGCTTTCCAGCTTCAACTTCTGCCTTGGAGCAAAGTCTACCATGCTTCTGTCTTCCTATGGCCTATTATTCTCTTATGAGCACTTAGTACCAAACCACTATTAAAGAGATCATTCATTTAGTGTCTCAGGCCCTTCTTTATCTTATGCTTTTTTTCTCTTGAACACACAGTGCTTTACACTTATGACTCATCTTCAGTACACCCAGATGATGAAAGTATTATCTTTCTCTTTTTGGGTAGAAAGGTAAGCTACACAGAGAAGAACTCAGAGAAGTCTTCAACAGAAGTAAATCTTCAAGTCAGTATCCTACCTTAAGACATTCTTCCTTTTTCAGTTTTTTTAACACTTAATTTTTTATTTTTTCTCAATTATGTGTAAACAATTTTTTAAACATTCATTGTTTTTTAAAAAATTCTGAGTTTCATATTTTTTCCCTCCTTTAGCTCCTCCTTGAGAAGTCAAGCAATTTGGTATAAATTGTACAAGTATGGTCATCCAAAACATTTTCATCTTAGCAATGTCGAAAAAGAAAATGCAGACCAGAAAAGGATGATAAGTAAATAAATAGACAAAATATATTAATATGTATTTTTTTAAGTACTCTTTGATTTGCATTCAGACTCCACCAATTCTTTCTCTGGAGGTGGGTAGCATTTTTCATCATGAGTTCTTTCAAATTGTATTGGATCATTTTATTGCTGAGAAGACTTAAGTCATTCATAGTTGATTGTTATAGAATATTGCTATTACTGTGAACAGTGTTTTCCTGGTTCTGTTCATTTCACTTTGCATCAGTTCCTTTTTTAGTTCTAAAGGGAAAAAAAGGGAGAAAAAAGATGCCTGAAGACCCATAAAGTTGAGTGTTTGCATGGCATTTTTATTAAACTCTGAGAACTTGTTTCAGATTGCTAACATTATATTAAAATAAACACCAGCCAATTTCAATATTGTAACTCAATCAATTATTAAGTCAATAAAAATTTATTAAATGTTTACTATTTGCCAAGCAAGGGGTTAAGTATCAAGTACCAAGACAAAGACAAAAGCAAAGGGGTTCCATCCCTCAAAAAGCTAACCTTATAATGGAGAAGATTACATGGATACATATAGAGATATTTAAGACACACACAATGCAGAAATAAGGCATCCTGGAAGCCGCTCATAACCTGATGGGCCTAGGAAAGACCTCCTTCAGAACTCAGTGGATCAGCTAAGTTTTGAAGGAAACTAGAGATTTTAAGAGGAAGAGGTGAGTAGGGAAAACTTTCCAGGAATGTGATTCAGATTGTACAATGGTCCACAGATGAGAGATAAAGCAGAATATATGGTTCTTCAGTAATGGTGAAAGTGGCCATGCATTCTCAAAGGATAGGCTAACAGAATACCAACTCTAGAAAGAGCTTCCAAGCTGAAAAGGCTCTTAGTATGAGCCCAATGATGGATGTTGTATCGGAGGAGCTTATGACTACAGAGTTAACCATATGGTAAAGATTGTGGGTTTGCCTTTTGTTGTTGTACTCAGCTGCAAATAACAACATCCATACAAAAACTTTCATTCTTGTGTCCCAATGCAACTTTCATATTTCCATGAGTCAGAATCCATGCCTAGAATTAAGATAGAGAACAGGTGTTGATCTGCTTATGTAAAATTCAAGCCCTTTTGAGTCCTTACAATAACTATTATCCTAAATGCTTTCTAAATCCCTTCATGGAGGGGCTGAAATTTGGATCAAAGGACGGAATTCCCAAATGTAATCACAATCCTTGAAGAAATTAAGCAAGATGGTGGGGCTTGATACATGCATCCAAAGCATGTTTTGCTAAAGGAACAACCAGCCTCTCCCAGTTCACATAAGGGTAGATGTCATATCTATAAGCTACTGTACACATGGGGTATATTTAGGTCTTCAAATAGATGTGGAAGGCAATGGAATTAAAGAATCTTAGATCTGGAAGGAATGTGAGGCCATCTAGTCTCACTCCCTCATTATACAGTTGGGGAAACTGAGTCTTAGAAAAATTAGACTTGTCCAAGATTATGCAGGTTGTCACAGAGGCAGAAAGTGAGCATTGATTCCAGAGCCAGCATTTGCTGCTCCTTAAGCATGTGCATCATGGGAATGAATGTATAAGAACACCCTCACTCTCCACTGGCCAATCATTCTCCTGCATAAAGGATAACAATGAGTACTTAGATGTTATAGGTTTATTTCTCAACTATTGTGAATTAAGCTCAGGAAGACTGTCTCTTTAGTCACTTCACCCCTTACCTCTTTGAAAATGCATTTGAACTCTAGTTTCTTTTCTCTAGTTAGGAGGATGTGCTTCAGTCAATCACTAAGATGGGAGAAGAACACTAGCAAAGCTCGTGAAACACTTTCTTTATCACACTCAGCCCTTTGAATCAGGTAGACAATGAGATATGTCTTTACACTGTGCCACATCAACCCTGAAGATTATTCTTTCCTTTCTCACTCACAAGGACATACATACATCACATCAGTCAGATCTCTGAAAACGTAATTTAGAGATAATGAGAGAAATACAAGACACAACATGCTTCCAGCTGAGGCTTTCTGGAAAAACAATATTCAGCTAGATGCTAGCTTACGCCTCCTTCAGACTCTGGCTTTAATGGACACTGATGTAACATTCTGCAGGGGCCAAACCACAGGCTAAAACTGATCAGAATACTCATGTTGAGAGCAGCTCCTCTGGTATGCCAAGCGTAGCCCAGGTCCAGGTAATTTATCTGAAAAGAATTCATCTGATCATTAGATCATAAGCTGAGAACTGGAGTACCATCCATATGCCAGGAAAAGAGAGAGAGACAGAGAGACAGACAGAGACAGAGAGAGGGGAGAGAGAGAGAGAGAGAGAGAGAAAGAGAGAGAGAGAGAGAGAGAGAGAGAGAGAGAGAGAGAGAGAGAGAGAGAGAGAGAGAACATCAAATTAATTTCCAATGGAAAGGAGTGGAAGGTAAGGTGACTAAAGAGAGACAGCCCTCATGAGTTTAATTGACAAAAAATGAAAAATAAACCCATAACATCTAAATACTCATGCTCATCCTTTATCCAGGAGAGTGATGGTCCAATGGAGATTGAGGGTACTCTTAGACCTGCATGTCCATGATGTACTTGGTTAGGAGACATCATGGGATCATGGAAAGAACACTGGTTCTGGAATCAGTGTTCAGATCCTGCCACTGTGATAACCTGCAAGACCTTGCTGCTCAGAAACTAAAAAAACTACTCTTGCTTGCCAGCAAAAACCTTGCACTTTTGTATGTATGAGAACTGAAGAAATATGCAACTAGAATTAGGAAATATAGAACCTCCTGTTAGTTCTGCCACAATCTAGCTTTGTTTCCTCATCTGCAAGAGAAGAAAAGGTTGACCAAATGACCTCTAAGGTCAAAACCCATTTTAATATGTTATGTATTATGATTCTATAATTTTGCTCTTCTACCAAAGACTTAAGCTTGTCTTATAATAGACAGTTGATGTCGGCTAAGAAGTAAGCATTCTTTCCAGAGTCAGCTAGTCAGTCAATAAATAGGTACTATTGTTCAGTTATGTCTGACTCTTCATGACACCATTTGGGGTTTTCGTGGCAAAGATCCTGGAGTGGTTTGCTATTTCCTTCTCCAGTTCATTTGACTGGAAACTGAGGCCAACAGGGTGAGGTGACTTGCCCAGGGTCACACAGCTAGTAAGTGTCTGAGGTCAGATTAGAACTCAGGAAGATGAGTCTTCCCTACTGCAGACCCAGCGCTCTATGTGCTATGGTGCCACCTACCTGCTTCAAATACATGCTAAGCACCTGCTATTTGCCAGGCATTGCACAAATGTCCATAGAATATAAGCCAACACATCATTGGAGAATATTATGATTGACCCTTCCTCTTTCCCTCAGGGCTAATGGCAATGCTCTTCTCAGGTGTTATAACACCTCACTTGCCATGACTCTTTCCCAAACATTGTATTCTTTCTTTTTACATTGTGTTGATTGTTACAGTCAGCATGATAGTAAAGATAGGATACCAATAGATGGTGGCAAATTGTGAAGCTCCCACATCTCCACAAGCAATCTTAAAGCCAGAGAAGGTAATAGAAAGTCATAAAAAATACATTGCATTTCATCTGAAAAAGGTAACTCTAGTCCCAAAGCACAGAAAAGTGATTTTTTTTAAATGATAGCTAGAATCTCAGCTTCTTTCATGTGAAAGCTTGTATCTTAGATGTTCTTGCAAACATTCAGTTCTGGTTTCTAGTACTTAGGAAATGGATTAAGAAAAATGTACATAAAGAGATGCATATACGTTAGCCTTTAAAATTAAAATATTAAGTGTGCTTCAGCCATATAGAAAGAAATGTGCAAAAGTGTCTTGGCAAGTTTCAGAGATGCTCATTTTGGCAAGGCAACTTGTAGATTCAGCAAGCTGAGAAAATCTAGATTTCCATAGATGATCATTGACGCCATTCAGTAGTCATATTTAGCAGAGGGACTGGCATTTGAAAGTGTCAGGAGTCTGGATATTTTTTGAGTTTGATTCCAGACTTTCCTTTGAATTGCATCTAGTTCCCCCACTGTTGGAAAGAGAGGAACAACATTTAAAGAAATAGCATTCTATCGTGCTATGTTGGAACTCAGAGAAAATATTCCCTGGCTATGCCTGTTACATAGGTCTGTGACCTGAGATGACATCATGAACTGGCATAGTGCTGTGGAAGAGTGAGGTTCAAGAATGGCCTCTGTTTCTTATTATTTGTGTGACCCTGGGTAAGGTATTCTAATCCTCTCAGCCTCAACTTCCTCCTCTGAAAAATGAATTAGTTGGATTAAATAAAAGTAATTGATATCTATGTAGCAGTGGTGCTCCTGTGGAGCATAAGTGAGGATCAGCCTGAGAACTGGCTACTTCTAATAATACATATAGATTCTTTCTCTAGAAGTTATTTGAAATGCATCTCTGTCTCTGTGTCTCTGTGTCTCTGTGCCTGTCTCTCTCCTCTATCTTCCTTTCTTCTTTCCTTCTCTTTCTCTTTTCTTCTTT
Organism: Gymnobelideus leadbeateri; assembly: GCA_011680675.1. Taxonomy (NCBI): domain Eukaryota; kingdom Metazoa; phylum Chordata; class Mammalia; order Diprotodontia; family Petauridae; genus Gymnobelideus; species Gymnobelideus leadbeateri. Next base: position 61,604 of record WOXC01012135.1, on the reverse strand, counting down.
TACTCTTTCTGTCCCTTCCTTCCTTTTTTCTCTTCCTCCTCCTCCTCCTCTTCTTCTTTCTTCTTCTTCTTCTTCTTCTTCTTCTTCTTCTTCTTCTTCTTCTTCTTCTTCTTCTTCTTCTTCTTCTTCTTCTTCTTCTTCTTCTCCTCCTCCTCCTCCTCCTCCTGCTCCTCCTCCTCCTCCTGCTCCTCCTCCTCCTCCTCCTGCTCCTCCTCCTCCTCCTGCTCCTGCTCCTCCTCCTTCTCCTGCTCCTCCTCCTCCTCCTGCTCCTGCTCCTCCTCCTCCTCCTGCTCCTTCTCCTCCTTCACCTCCTCCTTCTCCTCCTCCACCTCCTCCTCCTTCTCTGCCTCCTCCTCTCTTTGTTCCTTTATTCCTTCTTTACTTCCTTCTCTCTTTTCCTCTCTTCTTTCTTTCTGTCTCCCTCTCTTTCTCTCCTCTCTTCCTTTCTTCTTTTTCTCTTTCTGTCTCTCCCTTCCTTCCTTTTTTCTCTTCTTCCTCTTCTTCTTTATCTTCTTTTCTTCATCCTCTTCCTCTTCTTGTTCTTCCTCTTCCTCCTCCTCCTCCTCTTCTTCTCTTCCTCCTCCTCCTCATCTCTTTGTTCCTTCATTCCTTCTTTACTTCCTTCTCTCTTTTCCTCTTTTTTCTTTCTGTCTCCCTCTCTCTTTCTCTCTCACTCTTCCCCCCTTCCTTTCTTCTCTCCTTCTCTTTCTCTTTTTTCTTTTTCTCTTTCTCTCTCCCTTCCTTTTTTCTCTTCTTCTCTTCTTTCTGCTTCTCCTCCTTCTCCTCCTTCTCCCTCTCCTTCTTCTTCTTCTTCTTCTTCTTCTTCTTCTTCTTCTTCTTCTTCTTCTTCTTCTTCTTCTTCTTCTTCTTCTTCTTCTTCTCCTCCTTCTCCTTCTTCTTCTCCTTCTTCTTCTTCTTCTTCTTCTTCTTCTTCTTCTTCTTCTTCTTCTTCTTCTTCTTCTTCTTCTCCTCCTCCTCCTCCTCCTCCTCCTCTTCTCTCTTTGATCCTTTATTCCTTCTTTACTTCCTTCTCTCTTTTCCTCTCTTTTTTCCCTTTCTGTCTCCCTCTCTCTCTTTGTCTCTCTGTCTGTCTGTCTCTCTCCATAAACACACACTTTCTATGAGGGATGAAGGGACTTAGGTAGACAGTTTCTAGATGGGAACTAGAGCTAGAACAGGAAATCAGCTAGAGAAGCTTAAACCTGGACCTTTGTTTACCTCTTTTGCTTTGTGCTTCCCACCCCTGAGCACAGGTGACCAGTCATCCTGAGGTAGGTGTTTCCAGCCTTAGTGGCAACTTTGTAGGTACAAAATGTTGGCTCTTCAGAGTTCCTCATTTGGAGCCAACTACAATATAGAAGGTGCCCATTCAAGTTATTGTACTAACTAAAACCAACGAAAGAAAGATCCAGTGCCCTGACTGGCTCCCCAGAAGACACAGACCCTGAGGGAGAGTGCAGGGCCAAGCTAAAAGTGAAGTGCTATTGCAGCAGTCCACAAAAGACTTCATCTTCTGAAGCTTTAAATATCAGCCTCCTCAAAGAATATACTAGTCGTTATTGTTTCATGTTTAAGTCTTTGGTGATGAGCAGTTGTGAATTTTTGCTGTTTTTATTTTTTAACATTTCTTTTGCATGGAACAAATAAATAATTGTCCTATATCTATTTCTACAGTGTACATTGAATATCTTTCAAATCATTTTGAGAAGACCCTAAACATTAGCCTCTAGTGATTATCTCCAGGTCTAGAAGATGGGGGTGAAAGTGGGGACTTAGAAGAGATAAAGAGCCAGAGGGTGTGAGAAGTAAGAGCCTCACTCCTTTCTTCAGTGATCAAACTCCCCCATTACTAACCCAGATCCTCCTGTACAAGTATAAGATTTGTAATGTTGCATCTGTATAACCCCTTATATTTTTATCAAGTAGCTATTTTCACACAGCTCAGAATTTCATTTCTAACAATAGCTTGCATTTGGTCTGCAAAGCTCTTTAAATATATTATCTTATTTGATCCTGATAGCAATCAATAAATCAACAAGCATTTAAAAGATTGCTACCCTTTAAGGTAGGTATTATAATCATCTCCATTTTACAAATGAGGAGACTGAGGCTCTCAGAGAAGTTTATTGACTTTTCCAGGGTGACACAACTATTTAGTATCTGAAGCAAAATTTAAACCTCTACTATAGCTCTAGCATGTTAACCAATAACCCATTCAGTTTAAATGATCTTTAAATGTTATTGCCAGTTCAAAACCCTAAGATCCAGCTTCAGCTTCCCTGGACCCTAATTCTTTCCTCTGTGCCTCAGATTCCAGCTGCAACATTCTAGAATAAAGAAATAACAATTCAGGTAGGGAAATAGAGAAATTTATTCCATGTTTCTCTTCTTTCTCAATATAAACTCTTTGAAAGAAAGGACTGTTTCACTTTTGTTCCTGTATATTCAGTGCTTAGAGCAGCTCCTAGAATATAATAGGTGCCTAGTAAATCCATGCTGGATTGGATCAGTCTGCATCAGCTTTGGCATTTTACCAAAATGGTAACTAGGATAAAGTTTCTCTAGTACCTAGATAGGAAGGGAGAAAGGCCAGCTGTTAAGAGAGAGAGAACAATGACAACCCATGTCCTTCCAAGTCATTATTTTTATAGCTTACCTAGAGCAAACAGGAGAGAATCTGGCTCTACCAACCTTGGCTGGAGTGTTAAGAATTGTTCTGGAAATGTACACATGGTGACTCTTAGAATATTTATATAACATCTCCCCTTTTTGTTTGTAGTTCTAAATAAATCTTTTTTCTTGAAATAACATGCATGGATAGCCCACATTCTTTTTAAATTTAAGTGAGGGAAGGGAAGGGAAAGGAAGTCAAGGGAAGACAAAGGAAAGGGAGAGAAGTGAAAAGAAGAGATTTTTTTTTCTCTCTTCCAATATTGGAGGAAAAACAAAACCCAAGAAATAGGGATTCTATGAGTGAGAAAACAATATCCAGGGAGTTCTAATACTTTCTTCATTGCTATTTATAATCTTTTCTTGTCTATCTTCAGTAACTGAAACAGGGATATGAGGCTTTAAATCTGGTTTGGATGAAACCCTTTTAGTAAGCTGTATTCACTGTTAAGGAATACTGGCAGAAAAGAACTTAATGACTTTGTCATTTCTTCCCTCCCCCCCCACCATGTCCCCATCGTACTATTCAGCAGATTATCATGAAATATGACTTAAAATCTGGATCAAGATTGGAAAAAACAAATCCCCATGGGTCCAAATTGATCTAAGAGGTAGAGAGGAAGGCTATTATTTCTAGGGAGAAGTCTGATAATGGTAGATCATCTGTTCTTTGTCCCCCTCTGCTTTTATTACCCCATTAGAGAGGCAGCATGTTTTTTTTTTGGGGGGCTGTATTTTGTTTTTTAAGAAGGGACTTAATCTTGGAGTCAGGGAGACCTAGATTCAAGTCTCACTTCTACCACACCCTGGGTGTGTGACCCTGAGAAGACCACTACATGTCTCAATGCCCTTGGTACAACACACTGTTTGTATGACCCTAGGTAAGTAATATTTCTGTTTTTTTTTTAAACAAATGCTTTATTAACTTCTGGTTTACATTATTCATTTCTGCCAGATTTTGAGTTACAATTTTATCCCCATTTTCCCCCTACCCATCACCCCCAGAATAGCAGTCCCACAGGCTATCCCCTCATCCAATCTGCTCTCTCCCATATCTTTTCCCATACCCCCTTTGACTTTACCATTAAGGCAAGGTGAATCTCTGTGCCCCCATGCCTGCACATCTTATCTCTCAATTACATGCAAAATAGTATTAATAATAGTATTTATATATTTGAAACATTTAATTTTAAAACTTCGAATTTCAGATCCATTCACTTCCTCTCTTGTCACCCACTCCCTTTGGGAAGATAAGCAATTCAGTATGTGTTGTACTTATAAAGCTATGCAAAACATTACCATAGTAGATATATTGTAAAAGACTGCTTATATTTCCCTCCCATCCATCCCACCCCCCACCTGGTCCATTCCCTACTTTGATCCTGTCCCTCTTCGAAAGTGGATACTTCCAACCTCCCCTCCCCTCAGAATGCCCTCCCCTCCATCATGCCCCTACTCTCCTGCAGGTGAGATACCCCATTTAGTATATATGTCATTCTCTCCCTGAGCCAAATTCAATGATATATGGTTTTGCCTTTTTGTCTTCCTGTTCGTTCCCTCCCCTGCAACCACTTCCCCTTGCCTCTTCTACATGAGATAGTTTACCATACCTTGTCTCTCCCCATCTCCTCTTGCCACATTCCTCTCTCACCTCCTAACTTCACCCCTTAAGTATCATCCCTTCCCACCAAATTTGACCTGTGGCCTCTATCCATGTATACCTGTAAACATATATACACACATTCACATATGTATCCATATGCCCATATATTCTTCAATTATTTTCATACTGAGAAAGGTTTAATCAGTGACAGTTATTGTTTTACAATGTAGGAATGTAAATACTTCACCTTTGATAAGTTCCTTTTGATTTCTTTTCCCTGTTTACCTTCTCAAGCATCTCTTGCTTCTTATGTATTAATGTTAAATTTTCTATTCAACTCTCGTTTTTTCCTCAAGAATGCTTGAAAGTCCTCTATTCCACTGAATGACCATATTTTCCCCTGAAACAAGAACTCAGTTTTGCTGGGTAGGTGATTCTTGATTTTAATCCCAGCTCTTTTGACCTCTGGAAAATCATATTCCATGCCCTTCAATCCCTCAATGTAGAAGCTGTCAGGTCCTGTGCTATTCTGATTGTGTTTCCACAATATTGAAATTGTTTCTTCCTGGCTGCTTGTAGTATTTTCTCCTTGATCTGGGAATTCTGGCACCTGGCTATAATATTCCTAGGAGTTTTCTTTTTGGGATCTTGTTCAGGAGGTCATCTGTGGATTCTTTCAACCTCTATTTCCCCCTCTGTGTCTAAAACATCAGGGCACTTTTCCTTGAGAATTTCTTGAAGGATGATTTCTAGGTTCTTTCTTTGATCATGGCTTTCAGGTAGTCCAATAATTTTTAAATTATCTCTCCTGGCTCTATTTTCCAGGTCAGTGGTTTTTCCCATGAGATATTTCACATTGCCTTCTATTCTTTCATTTGTTTGGGTCTATTTAACAGCATCTTGATTTCTCATAAAGTCACTAGCTTCCATTTGCTCCAGTCTAATTCTGAAGGAATGAATCTCTTCAGTGAGCTTTTGAGATTCTTTTTCAATCTGGCAAAGTTGGCTTTTTAAGGCATTCTTTTCCTCATTGCCTTTTGAGCCTCCTTTGCCATTTGAGTTAGTCTATTTTTTTTTTTAAAGCAATTGGGGTTAAGTAACTTGCTCAAGGTTACACGGCTAGTCATTATTTATGCGTGGGTGCTCATTTTCTGAGGCCTGATCTGATCTCGGGTCATCCTAACTCCGAGGCCGGTGCTCTTACTCACTGCGCCACCTAGCCGTCCCTTTAGGGCAATTGGGGTTAAGTAACTTGCCCAAGGTTACACGGCTAGGTTTTTGTTTGTGTGGATAAAGTGTCGGAGGCCGGCTCCGAACTCAGGTCCTTCTGATTCCAGGGCCGGCGCTCTATTCACTGCGCCACCTAGCCGCCCCGAGTTAGTCTATTTTTAAGGTGTTATTTTCCTCAGTCAGGCTGTTGACTCTCATTTCATACTTTTCCTCCATCCTTCTCATTTCTCTTCCCAATTTTTCCTCCACTTCTCTTATTTGGTTTTTGAAATCCTTCCTAAGGTCTTCTATGGCCTGTAACCTGCTCATATTTTCATTTGGGGCTTTTGGTGCAGGATTTCTGACCTCACAGTCCTCCTCCTGTTCCATGCTTTGATCCTCTTTGCCCCCCAAATAGGAGTCTAATGTTGAATTTCTCTGTTTATTTTGTTTCCTTTGCCTAGGCATGTTGCCACTTAATTACTTGACTTTTGGGCTTGTTGCCACAGTAGGACTCTGCTACCAGACAGGGGAGCTTCTGTCCCAAACATTGGGGTCTTTTATGGTAATGTTTTGCATAGCTAGACATGTACAACATATACTGACAAGGGAGGAAGGGAATGGATCTGAAATTCGAGGTCTTAAAATTAAATGTTTCAAATATATATAAATAAAAAAAAAACATTGGGGTATTCACAACTGCTGGAGGTATTAGTTGGGTGGCTTCTGTGAAGCCTCCACATGCTCTGGCTAGCTGGATACCCACCCCACGACCTCCCCCCCAGATTGTAATCCAGATCCAGGGAGGTTAAAGCAAGAGCGATCAACCCCCAGGACTGATTGCTGGATCTCCCTACAGTTCACAGACCAGGAGCTGAAGCTGCCACAGAAGCTGCAAAATGGCCTCTGTGCCACATCGCCTCAGCCACTTTTTACCCCCAGGGGAAGAAGCCTGATGTGTCCCCCAAATACTGGTCCCAAAGTCCAAAGGGCATTAACTTCTCACTTTGTCCTAGGCATGTCTGTGATAATAATTCTGGAATCACCACAGCTGCTGGTGTTCTGGGGTCTCTCCAGCAGGCTGCTGCCCAGGCAACCCTGGGGCTAAAACAGCGCCCCAGGGGACTTGGGTTAGGCTCCCAGAGTGCTGTGCTGTCGGTTCTCAGCATGCTGCGCTGGCCGCTCCCTGCAGGGCTGCCGAGCTCTCCTCAGCAGGAGGTTAGCTTCTCTTTGTCATTCTGTGGGTGCTGGAGCTCCAGAAGTTTTTCAGAGTCCACCTTTTACATGGTTTGGAAGTGGTGTGGGGGAGAGCACCTTAGGAGTGCTGTTTCTACTCTGCCATCTTGGCTCTGCCCCTGGTAAGTAATGTTTCAATTACTGATGATAGACAAGAAAAGGTTATATACAGCTATAAAGAAAGAAAGTAGAACTTCCTGGGTATTGTTTTCTCACTTGTAGAATCCCTATTTCTTGGATTTTATGTTTCCTCCAATATTGGAAGAGAGGGAAAAAAAATCTCTTCCTTTCCTTTCTCTCCCTTCCCTTGTTTTTCCTTGCCTTCTTTTCCCTTCCCTTACCTCACTTAGTACCCTTTCTCAGGGATCCTAAATTCACATATTGTTACTGAGTTGCTGATCTGCTTGAATGGGGGAGTTCCTAGTCTTAATTACATTACAAGCTCAGAATAAAAACAAAAAATTTAAGTTGAGACAAAAATAATAATAATCCGCAAGTCTTCAATGTGATAAGATTTATAATGTACTTTCCCTGTAGCAATCATGTGAGGTATGATTACACAGGTATAATTATCCCCATTGGTTGTGTCTTTCATAAGGTGTACCATCTACTAAGTGTTGAAGCCAGGGCACAAACTTAGGTCTCCTGGTTCCAAGTCCAGTCTAAGAGCTGAGGTGTGTTTTCCACGAGAGTAGTTCATAGAATAATAGGAAAATAGATTTAGGGCTAAGAGTGACCTTAGAGCTCTTATATGGTATAGCCCCTTCATTTTACAGATGAAGCAAACTGAATATCAGAATGAAGGAGTGATTACTATTGGTCCCACAGATTGTGTCAGAGGTGAAAGTGGAACCCAATTAAGCCTTCCAGATTCTGAGTGCAGAGTTCTATCCATTATAAGCTTCCTTTTTATATTATCTGAAATTTTATTACCTTCTCTCTTTTGTTTTTGTAGTTTAAAAGAATATCTTATCTCTTTAACTAGCCAGGATCAGCCTTCTCACCTTTCCACCCCACTCATCCTCCCCAGCCCCTCCCTTGAATTGAGAACACAAGGAAAACAATATCAGTCCTAAGAATGATCAATCAAAAGTTGATTAAATTCAAAAACTATTTCTCTAGTTCAACATTTTGAGTCCTTCATAGCTCAATGAGAAGGTGGGGCACATATTTCCTCATCAGTCCTCTGGAATCCTGGTTGGTCATTATACTGATAGAAGTTCAGCACAATAGTATCTCATCACACTTATATGACAACTTCTATTATTGTTATTATTATCTATTCTCCTATTTACAGACTTTACTTCACATTCTCATTCTTTGACACCTCAAAAAAGTTACATAAATGTTTTGACATCTTTGTTTTGTTTAGAATTAATCCTCCCACTTAAACAAATCTCTAACTTCTCTTGCTCCCCTCCCTTCCTTTTTTCCTGTTTAGTGAAATGGATTTTTTTTTTTTTTTGCTTTTTGGAGGGCAATTGGTGTTAAGTGACTTGCCCAAGGTCACATGGCTAGTTTTTGTGCTAAGTGTCTGAGGCTAGATCCGAACCCAGGTCCTCCTGACTCCAGGGTCTTTGCTCTATTCACTGTGCCACCTAGCCCCCCCAAAATGGATTTTTTTTTATCCAGCTGTATGTGTATGTGTGTTCATATGTGTATGTGTGTGTATATTGTTCCAGTTCAGATGAGAGTAAAGTCCAAGTGACAGTCACTCTCCACACCTTCTCATTTGTGTAAATATCTACTTGTGCATTTTCTTTCTCCCACCCCCTACAGTTTGTATTAAGATTGTTAAGACATAATAGAACTTTAATTGGATTCCCTCTATAAATTGTTTTTATTTAAAAATCCTTAATATTTTATTTTTCCCCAACTACAAGTAAAAACAATTTTGAACATTCATTTTCTAAAACTTTGATTTCCAAATTTTCTCCCTCTCTCCCTATTTGCCTCATTGAGAAAGCAAGCAATTCAATATAGGTTATACATGTGGAGCATATTTCCGTATTAGTCATGTTGTGAAAGAAAACACAGACCAAAAAAAATGCTCCGTAAAAATAAAATAATAGGGGCGGCTAGGTGGCGCAGTGAGTAAGAGCAGAGTTGGGATGACCCGAGATCAGATCCGGCCTCAGAAAATGAGCACCCACACATAAATAATGACTAGCCGTGTAACCTTGAGCAAGTTACTTAACCCCAATTGCTTTCAAAAAATAAATAAATAAAATAAAATAATAAAAAAAAAGAAAGAAAAGTATGCTTCAATCTGTATTCAGACACCATCAGTTCTTTGTCTGGGGATAGATAGCATTTTTCATCATAAATCCTTTGGAGTTGTCTTGGATCATTGTATTGCTGAGAATAGCTAAGTCAGTCACAGCTGGTCATCTTACAATATTGATGTTACTTTGTACACAATATATTTCACTTTGCATCAGCTCAGCTCACATAAATCTTCCCAGGTTTTTTTGAGAGCATCCTGCTCATTATTTCTTATAGCACAATAGTATTCCAGCACAATCATATACCACTCTTGGTTCAGCCATTCACCAACTGATGGGCATCTCCCCAATTTACAATTCCTTTCCACCAGAAAAGAACTGCTATAAATATTTCAGTACACATAGGTCCTTTTCCCCTTTGTTTTTTAAAAAAAATCACTTTTGGAATACAGACCTAGTGGTGGTATTGCCAGGTCAAAGGGTATACATGGTTTTATAGAGCTTTGGGCATATTTCCAAATTGCTCAACAGAACAGTTGAATCAGTTCACAACTACGCCAACATTGCATTGTTTCATTTTTCCCACATTCTCTCCAGCCTTTGTCATTCTCCTTTTCTGCCCCCTTAGCCAATCTAATAGGCATTCAATTTGCATTCCTCCAATCAATAGCAATTTAGAACACCTTCACATATGGGTATAGATAGCCTTGATCACTTCATCTGAAAATTCTTCATATCTCTTAATGATTCATCAATTAGGGAAAGTCTCCAATTTTTATAAATTTGACTCAGTTGAAATTTGCTGAAAAATCTTTTTCAGTTACTATAGCTGAAGGTGTTTCCCTCCCTCCTATTCCCCACCCCAATACCATATGTTCTATTCTCTCTCTCCTTTCAGCCTGTCCTTCCTCAAAAGAGTTTTGCTTCTGACTACCACCTCCCACAATCTGCCCTCCTTTCTATCATCCCTCCCTTCCCGTTCTTCATATCCCTTTCCCTTCCTACTTTCCTATAGGGTAAGATAGATTTCTATACCCAGTTAAGTGTATATGTTATTTCTTCTTTGAGTCAATTCTGATGAGTGTAACATTCACTCACCCCCCCCCCCCACCTCCTGCATCTTCCCCTCCACTGTAAAAGCTCTTTCTTGACTCTTTTATATGAGATAATTTACCCATTCTACCCAACCCTTTCCCTTTCTCCCAGTGCATTCCTCTTTTTCCCCATTAATTTTACTTTTTTTTTAGATATCATTCCTTCATATTTGACTCACCTGTGCCCTCTGTCTATATATTCCTAACTGCCATAATGATGATAAAGTTTTTATGAGTTACAAGTATTGTATTCCTGTGTAGGAATGTAAACATTTTAATCTTATTAATTCCCTTATGATTTCTCTTTCCTGTTTACCTTTTTATGTCTCTTTTTAGTCTTGTATTTGAAAGTCAAATTTTGTACTCAGATCTGGGCTTTTCATCAAAAATGCTTGAAAGTTTGCTATTTCATTTAATGTTTATTTTTTCTTCTGAAGAATTATATTCACTTCTGCTGGGTAGGTGATTTTTAGTTGTAATCCTAGTTCTTTTGCCCTCTGGAATCATATTCCACGTACTCCAAACCTTTAATGTAGAAGCTGCAAAATCTTTGGTTCTCTTGAGTGTGACTTTATAATACTGGGATTATTTCTTTCTAACAGTGTGCAATATTTACTCCTTGACCTGGGAGCTCTGGAATTTAGCTAAAATATTCCTGGAGTTGTCATTTTGCTCTACCTTTCAGGATGTGATCGGAGAATTCTTTTAATTTCTATTTTATCCTCTGGTTCTAGAATATCAGGACAGTTTTCATTGATAATTTCTTGAGAGATATGATCTAAACTCTTTTTTGGATTGTGGCTTTCTGGTAGTGCAGTAATTTTTAAATGATCTCTCTTGAATCTATTTTCCAGGTCAGTTGTTTTTTTTTTTTTTTTGGAGGGCAATTGGGGTTAAGTTACTTGCCCAAGGTCACACAGCTAGTTTTTGTGTTAAGTGTCTGATGCCCAATTTGAACTCAGGTCCTCCTGACTCCAGGGTCCTTGCTCTATTCACTGCTCCACCTAGCTGCCCCATCAGTTGTTTTTCTGATATATTTTGTGTTGTCTTCTATTTTTTCATTCTTTTGGTTCTGTTTTATTGTTCCTTGATTTCTCATAAAGCAATTAATTGAGCAATTCCATTTGCTCAATTCTTCTTTTTAAGGCATTTTTATTTTTAGTGACTTTTTGTGTTGTTTTTTCCCCATTTGACTAATTCTTCTTTTCAAGGCATTCTTCTCATTGGCTTTTTGAAGCTCTTTTACCATTTGGCCTAATCTGGTTTTTAGGGTTTTATTTTCTTTACTATTTTTCCTGTCTCCTTTACCAAGCTGTTGGCTCTTTTTTTCATGATTTTCGTGCATTACTCTCATTTATCTTACCAAATTTTCCTCTACTTCTCTTAGTTAATTTTCAGAATCCTTTTAGAGTTCTTCCATGGCCTGAGACCAATTCATATTTTTCTTGGAGGTTTTGGATGTAGGAGATTTGAGTTTGTTATCTTCTTCGGAACATGTATTTTGATCTTCCTTGTCACCATAGTAGCTTTCTATGGTCAGAATTTTTTTCTCATGTTTGCTCATTTTAGTCTATTACCTGACTTTTAACTCTTTGTTGAAGTAGGACTCTGCTTCCAGGGTGGAGGGTGCATTGTCTCAAGCTAAAGGAGTTTTGTTCAGTTGTTTTCAGAGATACTTCTAGGGACCTGTAAGTTTTCAGTTCTTCCAAGATGGTGTAACCTAAAGATAGTTGTATTTACTATTCTCTAGACCTGTGCTCTATTCTATGAGTGATGACAAGTACTCTTTTCTGCTCTGAAACTGTAAAGAGGGTCCCTGCTTCACTGTGGTTGCAAGCTCTGGTGTCCTAATGCTCCTCCTTGCCCTGGGACTACCACCCAGGATTGAGACCTAGGTCTGAATATGGGCAAAACAACAGAGTCCTGCCTCAGTGCTAGCAAAGAGACCCTTGTAATCTCCTTATGAACAATTGTTTGACTCCCTTACTGTCTGTGGCCTGAGAGCTCTGGAAGCAGCCACTACCACTGCTGATGCTGATTCAGGCCTGATTCCCAAGGCCTGGTTCAGGTTTGCTGGTGCTTAGTCTGTACTGGTGCAGCCTGGGCTGGATTGTGCTCCCACTCTCACTCAGGTGTGACAGACCTTTCCTGCTAATCTTATAAGTTGTCTTTGACTAGAAAATTATTTCACCCCATCCCTTTGTGGGTTCTGCTGCTCCAGAAATTGTTTTATGGAATGATTTAAGGGTCTTCAGACGGATTTGAGGGACATCTCAGGTGATTCACAGCCTTTTCTCTACCATCTCAACTCTGTCTGCCCCCTCTATAAATCTTGGTGATCATAGGGTTCAAAGGGGACAGGCATCAGCTTTTCATATCTGAATTTAAGCAATGTATCTTTGTTTAATCCTTTATTGTTGTTCCTATGTTTACCTTTATATATTTCTCATCATTCCTTTGTTTAAACTTCAAAGTTCCTCTCTAGCTCTGCTCTTTTTATTAGAAACACTTAGAAGTCCTATATTTTCTTTTTTGTTTTTTGGTAAGACAGTTGGGGTTAAATGACTTGTCCAAGGTCACACAGCTAATACGTGACTGAGGCTGGATTTGAATTCAGATCCTCCTAACTCCAGGGCTGGTGGTCTATCCATTGTGCCACCTAGTTAGTTGCCCCAGAAGAGCTATATTTCAATAAAGGCCTATTTCCCCTTAATATTATACTCAGTTTTTCTGGATACATTATTCTTGAATGTAAGCCCATATAGTTTGTCTTCTGGAATACTATATTCCAAGTTTTCCACTCCTTTATGGAAATGGCTACTAAATCATGTGTGATCCTGACTGTAGATCCTTAGTAGTTGAATTCTTTCTTTCTAACTACTTGCGATGTTTTTTTCTTTGACCTGAAAGCTCTGGATTTTGGCAATGATGGTCCTGGGAGTTTTTATTTTGAGGTTTCTTTCAGGACATGACCAATGAATTCCTTCTATGTTGACTTTCCCCTCTAGTTCTAAAAGATCTGTGCAGTTTTCTTTGAATATTTCTCAAAATATGAATATCTAGGTCATGGCTTTCAGATAGCTCACCAATTCTTAATTTTTTTCTCCTTTATCTATTATACAAGTCAGATGTTTATCTTATAATATTTTACATTTTTTCCCTTTTTTTCAGCCTCCTAACTTTGTCTTAATTTTCCTTGTTGCCTCATGAAGTCATTGGCTTCTATTTGGTCTATTCTAATTTTCAGGGAATTTGGTACATGGGTGAGATTTTGTACCTCTTATGCCACATTGCTAATTCCACATTCCAATTCTTTCTCCTATAGCTCTCATTTCTTTATTTGTTTTTTTTTTAATTTTTTTTTTTTGCTTTTTTTTTTTTGGTGGGGGAGGCAGGGCAATTGCGGTTAAGTGACTTACCCAAGATCACATGGCTAGTGTTAAGTATCTGAGGTCAAATTTGAACTCAGGTCCTCCTGACTCCAGGGCTGATGCTCTATTCACTGTGCCATTTCTTTTCTTTATTACCTCTGTTAGAGAAAATAAATATCCCATACCTCACCAACTGAGACTTCTAAATTGCTTTGATAATAGATTGTCTGACCTCAGACAAACTCAGACCTGGAAGAACCTTAGCTTAAAAAGATCAAGGTCTCTTACCACATCTGGGGCCACTTCCAATTGCCTGACCTATGTCTTGCCATTGTATTCTGATGACTTTGGAGGAGAGAGTGAGGCTGATGACTTTGCATAGCTTTTCCTTACTGCAATCCAATTCACTTGCAAGTCAAGACATCACTCTCCTGACATCCTTGGTTCTCTTTGAGAAAGGTCTAGCAACAACAATGATTATACATTGTCTACTGGGAGGATTAGGGATCATTTACTGCAGCATCCATTGGATGCTGCATGTATCTGAGGGACCTTGGAGCTGAGAAGCATACTGTGAAGAGCAATATGCAATCTTAATGGTTTCTACATTATTTGGTAACAGTAACTGATGCTAACCCTTTAAGATTTACAAAGGGATAGCTAGGTGACACAGTAGATAGAGCATGGTCCTGGAGTCAGGGGGATCTGGGTTCAAATCTGAACTTAGACATTTACTGTTTGTGTGACTGTGTGCAAGGCATTTAACGCTGATTGCCTAAAAAAAAGAGATTTGCAACACACTCTACTTGCATCATTTAATTTGATCCTTGCAACAACCCTGTATGATGAGTGCTTTAAGTATTTTGACCTACATTTATAAATGAGAAAACAAGAGGAGGATACTTAAGGGACTTCGCCAACATCGCCCAACTAGCTTCTAAGATTGGATCTGAACCCAGGTGTTCCCCACTATTGTGCTTATATCTTCGGTTTTTGACACATAGTTGTGTGTGTGGTTTGTCCTTTGTTCCTGAAGAGGACCATGACATCAGGGAAATGATGACATGACTTGCAATTGAATTTGGTTTGAGTGAGAGAGAGCTGTGCAAGTTCACCAACATTACTTTCTACTCTGGAACCATCTAGGTCCACTGTCCAGATATCAATCAGGATGACTGGAGGCAGCCCAGCGGACACATAGAAAGACAGTAATTAATATTTTTCCTTTGTTCCTTTATCACTTCCCTTATACTATGCAATAGACAGTGGAAAGCCAATGAAAGTTTTAGAGAGAGAGAGAATGATAGTATTAAAGCTGTGAATTAGAAGGATTAATATGGTACTGGTTTAAAATATTTAGCATTCTTCCCCAGGGAAATCATCCAAAATTGTTGAATAGCCCAGATTCTCTTATTCATTACTTATTTCTGAACATTCTCACCAAATGTTTGCATTTATCAGCCTATGTTACTATAACACCCTTATTTATTTGCTGACAATATTGCTGCACACCCACAGTGAACTGGACTGAGTACAACCTACCTTTAGCATTTAGGGTTTGGTTATTGGACCCAAGGTTCGTTATGATATGAAATCACTTCTATTGGACCGTTATCTTTAATGGGAGAGACTATTAAATATGGATTATATATCTCATTGCCCAGCACACTGTGCCTGTTGGAGGTAATTCTCCCCATCTGTGACCCTTTACAATACATTAAACACACCTTTTCAGCAGTGGTCCTATTACAGTTAATCACATTCTTGAAAGAGATTACACTAAATGGATTATCAAGACCCGCCATTAACCAAATGCCAGTCACATGTGTCAAGGAACAAAGGATTTCATGTTTTCAACACACTTGAAGCTTTTAAGTAAATATTATGGAAGTTATCTTCATTCAACCATAAAGGGGACCACTTGATGCCTCTGTTTCAAATGAAATCTGTTTGGCTTTTCTCTCTCTTTTTTTTTTTTTTGTAACCAGATTATGATGGCTGAGGTGACTTTACTCATGAAAAGTAGGTCTTAAATATCCATTGATTCTGTTGACTATAGAGAGAATTTTACTGTAAAATGGCCTGCAGGGGAAGCCCTCCATCATAATAGAGGAGAGAAAGGACCTGGGTTCCATTCTGATGCTTAGCTCTAACACTTGGGAAAAATCACTTAACCATTTGGTTTTCTTGTCTGTAAAATTGAGAAGGTTAGAGCTAATGATCTCTAAAGTCTATTCCATTTCAAAATCTATGACCCTGCTTTGGAGTCAGCAGATCAAAACTGAAATCCCAGATCTTCAATTCACTACCTGTGTGACTTTGGGTAGGTCATTCAACCATGTTGAGACTTAGTTGCCTTATTTGTAAAATGAAGCTTTTGGATTGGATGTCTCTAACATTCCTTCCATCTCTGAATCTTTGATCCTATTATTAATGATAATGTCAGAAAAATGTTATAATTAATAACATTACATTGTTATATTATAATGCTGTATCATTACATGTCATATAATATATTACGTTATAATATTGATATGTTGTTATATTTATTATAACATAATATGTTCTTTATAACATTAACATATCATCACATCATAATTATATTATTATGTCATATACATCTTAATTATTAGATCATAATATTATAGCAATCTTATATTGTTATATGGTAATAGTATTATATTGTTGTATCTCAGTTAAAGAGGGCAATCAAGTATAATAACACACTTTGCCATGAGGACCTTCACTTTCCAACACAGAAGGACATTAAATACCAGAGGATTTTGTATCTAGTCCTGGGGGAAATAAGAAGCCATTGGAGTTTATTTATATAGTTAGTGTTTAGGGTTATTTTATTTTATTTTTAATTTATTGAATAAAACAAGCATTTCTATAACATAGTATGATAAAAGAAAAAGATGATTGATTGTACATTGCAAACCTGTTGCATACAACTTGCTATTCCTTTTAAACATATAATAAAGTCATCATGTAATTTTTTTCCCCTCCCCAAGAGACGGCTACAATTAGACACAAACACGTTTCTATATGTGTGTGTGTATGTGTAAAATTATTCTATCCATACTTCTATTTATCAGTTCTTTCTCTGGGTGCAGATAGCATTTCTCTTCATATATCCTTTGTAGTTAATCTGGGTACTTATAATAGTTAAAATGATTTATTCACTCTAAGCTGTTTTTAAAACAATATTGCTTTTACTCTATGCAACATTCTCTTGGTTCTGCTTATTTTGCTCTTCATTATTTCATGCAAGTCTTTGCATGTTTCTCTAAGACCATTGAGCTCATCATTTCTTACAGTACAGTAGTATTTCATCACAGTTGTATACCACCATTTGTTCAGTCATTCACCAATTGGTGGGCATCCTCACAATTTCCAGTTCTTTGACACAACAAAGAGAGCTGCTATAAATATTTTAAAGCATACGAGTTCTTTTTCTTTTCTCTAATAATCTTTGGAAATAGACATAAAAGTGGGACTTTTGACCAACTAGGGTCAAAAGGTATAGGCACTTTAACAACTCATTGGGCATAATTCCAGGTTGCTCTCCAAAATGGCTGGATCAGTTCACAATTCCACCAACAATGAATTAGCATCCCGATTTTTCCACATCTTTTTCAACATTTGTCATTTTCCCCTTCAAATATTTTAGCCACCCTGATAGGTGTAAAATGTCTTGTTTGTTTTAGTTTGCATTTATCTAGTCAATAATGATTTAGAGCATTTTTTTTCCATATGACTATAAATTGTTTTAATTTCTTCATCAGAAAGCTACCTGTTCAAATCCTTCACATCAGTTGCGGAATGACTTGTATTCTTATAAATTTGACAAAGTTCTTTATATAGTTCAGATATGAGACCTTTATCTGAGAAACTGTCTATAAATCACTCTGCCCCCCCCCCCCATTTTCTCCTTCTGGTTTTGCTACATTTATTTTATTTGCACAAATCCTTTCTTTTTCTTTTTGGAGGGCAATTGGGGTTAAGCAACTTGCCCAAGGTCACACGGCTAGTACGTGTTAAGTGTCTGAGGCTGATTTGAACTCAGGTCCTCCTGACTCCAGGATGAGTACTCTATTCACTGTTCCACCTAGCCATCCCACACAAATCCTTAAATGATCCATGTTACACCTCACTCTGCTCTCTATCTCTTGTTTATTCATAAATTGTTTGTCTATCCATAAGTCTGATAAATGACATATTCCATGTTCTTCAATTTTTCTTGTAATATCTCTCTTTATATCTAGGTCATGTATCCATTTTGACTTGATCTTGGTAAATGCTGTAAGATATTAAGTAGAGGTGGAGGCAGGGTGTGTATGTGACATGGTCAGACCTACTTTATAGGAAGAAAAAAAAGCACTTAAATGGTTGAATAGAGAATGAATTAAAGTGGGGAGAGCTTGGAGGCAGGCAAAGCCTGTAACACCTTTCCCTTTTACCCCCAGCATCTTAGAATTCCTGTTTTCCTTTAAGGCTCAGCTCACCTTCTGCAGGAAATCTTTTCCCAGTCCACCATCTGCTAGGGTCTTCCTCTCAGAGTTTCACCTGAGGGTAATTCCATCTACATTGTGAGTTTCTTGTCTATACATATTTATATGATATCTCCTCTATTAGAATGTAAGCTCCTTTAGGGAAGGGACAATGTTTTTACCTTTCTTATTATCCCCACAATGTTCTGTATACAAAGGAGTATAATAAATGCTTCTTTACTCACCTACAGAAGCTAGAAATGGGGTTTTGAGTTCAGAAATAAAATAAAAATTCCCCCAGCTGCCATCCTGCTAGCTTTGTTTCTGAAAACATTTGGTAGGGGCCCATGTTATTACGTATATTGGTTGCTCAAGAACATCCCTCCCCTTCACCTTTCCCTTGGCTTTTTTGCGCCTGGGAAATATATCATTGCTAATGTCTCCTCAACAAGCCCAAAATGTCTCCTCCAGATGTTGCTGAAATGAATGAGATGTAGGAAATTGCACTGTTGTAAGAAGCATCATTGGTGGGAGATGACAGGAAACTTCAATGACATCAGAAACAATAAGTGATCCCCACATTTAAGTCTTGATTATGGAAACTTAATCTCTGAAAGCATTGTGTGTGTGTGTGTGTGTGTGTGTGTGTGTGTGTGTGTGTACATGAGACCCAAACTGCTGCTTTTTTTCTGAAGCTTTTATTACACACCATAAATTTATCACCCCCCGCACCTCCCTTCTGTATCAAAATCTCTAGAATATACCCTAAAGAAGTCTTAGTGTTTCCCCCTTCTTTTGAAGTCCATATAGGGCCTTTTCATCTTGCCTTCTTATCTACAGGTTGAAACACACTGGAGCACCTGGTATTTCTATCACACTCCCACAGCTCCCTGATCTCCCCCTCGCCCCCCACCCCGTTATGTTTGCATTTTTTTTAGTAGAGCATAGCTTTTCTAGGAATCAGATAAATCTGCTGAGTGGCAACCCTCCCCTCAAATTTGAGATCAATTTCAGCCTTTGATAATGATTAAGAAGTCTCAGTACTACTCTCCCTCCCCCCCTCAAATTGTGTTCCTTGTTCCTTATGTCGTGTCCTGTGTGGGCTTCTCTTTCCTCAACTTTTGTTGTTTGGGGGATTGAACTGTACATGTTTCATCTTCCTTTCTCTCATCCTTCCCCTGCCTTATAATGTACTCTCATTCCCCAATGCCCTGAACTAGGATCCATTTTGCTATTAAAGCTTTTCACAGTCTCATAGGCAGTCTGGGAAATACTAAGATGCCTCCATGTGAACAGCAAGGGCCCAAGGGGTTTTTCCTGTGAACCAAGTGTGAAAGTCTTTCTAATTCCATTTTAAATAATTTAACAAACTTCTACCACCATTGGAGGATCCAAGCCAGAGACCTAAGGCCACAACATTAAACAATAATATCTCAAGATACCAAAACCACTTTAAGGGTTTAGCGAAGCTGGTGTTTCTTTATGGAAAAAAGCTCTAGGCTTAGAGTCTGGAAAGACCTAGGTTCAAATATGGCTCCTGAACTTTGCCAGTGGTATAACTTGACACCTCAGAGCCATAGTTTCTCCATCAGTAAAATAAATATTATAATAGTACCTATCCCAGAGAGTTCTTGTGAATACCAAATAAAGTGATATGCATATCTCTGCATATGACATATATTTATAAATGTATGTATATGATTTAAAATTTGTAATAATCCTACTGATCTATATAGAGATATATACTTTATATAGAGATATATACTTTTCACTAATTTTCCACATCTATTGATCTATTGATTGATAGGGTATTAAATTCTTATACATTTATGCACACACACACACACACACACACATATATATATATCACTTGCATAGGCGTGCATATATATGTATGAGCATATATCTAATATATGCTCATACATACATATGCACATATATACACACATATATAATATGTGTATTATATATAACATATACATATATGTTATACATATATATACAATACACATATATAACACGTGTATAATTTAATTTGGAATATACACACATACATATAATTTAGTTTGGAAATACCTCATCAATTGATAATTGATTGATCAATGTAGACAGATAACTTTATTCTTTAAGCTTTGAATGTATAAATCACTTACATGTGTATAATTTATGTTATGTATAGATAACACACATATACATATATACACATGCACACATATGCATGCGTGTATGTGTGCACATATTATATATAGTTCAAGGTTTGTAAATAACCTATCAATGGATTAATAAATGTAGGTAGGTAGGGTATTTGCAAATCTTAAGCTTCATAATATATATCACATATATATATATATATATCTAATACACACACACACATATATGCACATATATATATTTCAAGGTTTGCAAATACCCTATCAATCAATCAGTTGATATACATAGTAGATAGGGTGTTGTCCCATTTTGAAAATCACTGGTTGCTTTTCACTAATTTCCCAGTGTGTTTTATGCTTGCTTGTACTCTTTTCCCTTCAGTTCAATTTCTAAGATTTTCCAGGTTCTTTCAAAACTAATGAGTTGATCACTTCCTAACAGAGTCAATTTATTCATTGCAAATTGTATCCCTCATGTATGAACCAGTTGCTGCATCTAGTTTGAAATGTCCACTGCTCCCAGATAATCATCCTTTGCTATAAAGAATTAAATTATATTTTTCAGCTGTTTTCAGTCATGTCTGACTCTTCATGACCCCATTTGGGGTTTTCTTGGCAAAGATACTGGAGTGTCATTTTCTTCTCCAGCTCATTTTACAGATGAGGAAACTGAGGCAAACAGGGTGAAGTGACATACCCAGGGTCACACAACTAATAAGTGTCTGAATCACTATTTGAAGTCAGTGAGAGGAGACCCCAGACCCAGAGCTTGATGCATTCTGGCGCCACCTAGCTGCCATAAAGAATTAAATAGAGAAGGAAGAAAACTCATTGAGTACAACCAACCAGTGCATGAACCCAGCAGCCTAACAAGCCCCTATAGGGAATTAGGTGGTAAGGTGGATAGAATGCTGGACCTGCTGTCAGGAAGATGTGAGTTCAAATTCTGACTCAGACACTTCCTAGCTGACTCTGAGCAAGTCACCTGGTCTCTCTCTGTCCCCTTTATAAAATGTCAATAAAAATAGCACCTACCTTAGTGGGAAGGATTAAGTGAGTGCCTTGCAGACTTTAAAGTACTATATTAATGTTAGCTGTCATGATTTACCAAGCCATTCTGTAAGATTTAGCTCTGTGCTCAGTCTTCCAGGCAGTTATCTACAGCCCGTCCTCAAAATATGAATTTTTAAAAAAATAAACAAAGGATGGAAAGGTCATATTTAAGCTGCTGCTGCTGCTTCTGGAGAGAGTGGCACTATTGCATGAGATCTGCATCTATTTCAAAATACTTGACTTAGTTTAGGTCAGTTTCTGGGTTATTGTTCCAGTGGGCCAGTGTGGGTCAGTGGGTAGATGATTGGCCTTGAAGTCCACAAGATCTGAGTTCAAGAACCACCTCTCACATATTCCAGGCAAGACCCAACCTCTCAGGTGCCAAGGTAATTGTTTAAAGAGGATGAATCACAAGGTAAATCTCAATCTCAAATCTGCTTTGGCAGAGGGAGTTTCCTGATAGGAAATTGCCTGGACGAGTGGAATCTCAGATCTTGTCCCTCCAAACAAAACAAAACAACTTTTATTATTATTTTTACGGCAAAAAAGAAAACAAAAAAACAAAAATTTGAGAGATAGAGGACGAAGACATGGAGATTTTGAATATGGCTGTTTTAAGTAAGAAAACTTGACAAAGAAGATAGAAGAAAGAAGGAAAATCAAATTTTTAAGCACTTCTTATGTACCAGGCTCTCTGTAGCATGTTTTGTAAATACAGATCTCATTTGATCTTCACAATAACCCTGGGAGGTAGGAGCAATCATTATCCCCATTTTATAGTGGATAAAACTGATACAACCAGAGATTAAGTGACTTGCTAACAAGTATAGGAGGTCAAATTTGAACTCACATCTTAACTCCATGACCACTGTTCTATCCAGATGCCTCTAGTAAGCTGTGGGACTGGGAACAAAGCCTTAGCCACTAATTGCTTCATGCAGATCCCTAAGGTTATCAGTGTTAGAAGATTGCCCACTTGAAGATCCATAATAGAGAAAGAAATTCCAGCCAAGAGTTCTCTCTTTACTGGTATCAAACTAACGTAGAAAGGGGACCTCGTGTCCCATGCATAAGGATATCCATGGACTGGATATTCACTAAGAAAATGACACATGTTAATAGATTTTTTTCTTATTAATCCATCAACACACTGAAATCAGATGGAAACTCCATTCTAATCTTATCCAGGCCTCACTTGAGAGTGTTGTGGGCTATGTGTTTCACATGTCTGTTATACACTGTTGGAATCCTAGGTACAGTCCCAAACAAAAACAATACTGACAACAAGAACGACAAACACCCTGTCAGAGACATCAAAGAAGGTTTGCAAGCAGCATGAGCCATTTGAACAGAAAGAAAGCAGAGGTCTAAAATGCTTTTATCAAGTTAATATTTAACTAAAGTAATCCACTAATAATTTTACTAAGTACAGGGAATATAAGTGAGCGGTTCGGTTATCTGCATTTTATGTCATCTTTCAGGCAAGAGTATTTGAGTGATTTAGGAAGGCTAGATTAATATGATATATCAAAGAAGGCCTCAAAAAATTTCCAGTTACCTTATTTTTCCTTTCCTTTCCTTTCCTTTCCTTTCCTTTCCTTTCCTTTCCTTTCCTTTCCTTTCCTTTCCTTTCCTTTCCTTTCCTTTCCTTTCCTTTCCTTTCCTTTCCTTTCCTTTCCTTTCCTTTCCTTTCCTTCCTTCTTTCTTCCCTCCCTTCCTCCCTCTCTTCCTTCTTTCCCTCCCTCCCCCTCTACCTTCCTTCCCTTCTTCCTTCCCAATTTCTTTTTCTTTCCTTCCTTCCTTCCTTCCTTCCTTCCTTCCTTCCTTCCTTCCTTCCTTCCTTCCTTTTCTTTCTTTTCTTTTCTTTCTTTCTCTTTCTTTCTTTCTTTCTTTCTTTCTTTCTTTCTTTCTTTCTTCCTTCCTTCCTTCTTTCCTTTCTATTTTTCTTTCTTCCTCAAACAACAATAACAACAACAATAAAACCTCTGTTTTATAAATACCTAAAAGATTCAGCCCCATGTCAGGTTGAAGGCTCAGGGATTTATAATTGCTCAGGCAAGAGGGGAGCTGTGCTCAAACTATAAATGAACTGGACATAATTCAGATTGTGCCATTCTCCAGAGCCCTTCACTGAATGAGAAAATAAATGAGAAGAAAGCATATGTGAAAAGGTTTGGCCTTCATCTGGGATGTAGCGCTGGTAATTGAAAATTCAGGCAGGCACCAACCCATTGGAGTGAGAAATTCTGAGATGGGAGACTAGGAAGGGTCAACAAATGAGTCGGTAATGCATGGAAAGAGTCTCACCAAGCAGATGAAAGATGCTGCTGCTTTCAAATTTACATGTGTAACGGCTTATTCACTTCAAAAGCATCCTCACTACTTCATATTAACCCACTGAATTAATATCTCAGACAGGTATTCATTTGCTATATGGTTCTAATCAATAGACATGATGAAAGATTTGATGCCTTAATGGAATCCCAAATCTAGTCATAAGGATAACAAAGTTTTCTATTCCCACCCACACTCTCAATCCTACTGAATCTTTCAGTGTCAGAATGGTAGTGAATCGTCCTTTCTGTCCACTCTTTGTATAAAATGTCAAGCATAGAATCAGGAAGACTTCAGGCCTAGTCCTAACTGACTTAATGTCTTGATATTCTAGGTGATTCCATTGCATTCTGGGAAGATCATGGAGTAGGTCAGAAATTTCCAGGCTCTTCAGATTTCTTCCACAAACAGACAGAAAATCTAAAAAGATTTTAGAGGTGAGTCTCTGAAACTATAAATTTTCAAGCTTCATTGGTGGAAGGATATTTTACCCTTTGAGTTACTACATTGATCAAACTAAGGGATTTTTCCAGTCCACACATGAATATTTCATTTCTTCATTTTCCAAAATGTTTCATAATTTCATAAAATGAGTTTCTCTATTTTATAGGGCTGTTAAAGAGGAAAGCCCTTTCTTAATGCTAAAATGTTATTGAAGTTTAATTTTTACCCAGACATATTACTATTTGGAACAAAGTATGTATGTAACTCATAAGCCAGGGCATTATGACCTACAAAAGACATCTATAATGAGCTTAATGTTTATTAAAGTTGCAGAAGAAGATGTGAAGGGTGTGATTTGGTACCCCAGTTTACACAGAAGCATCAGAGTCACCAATAAACAGGTAATGATCTTAGCAGCAGAGACAAAGAGATGTGAAACTGTCTATGTTCTCAAGAAATTCCACTTCATCATCTACTTCATTCAAGTACATGATGGGTGTGGGCATTTGATAACATCTAACTGACAAGGAACTCTAAAGAAAGGCAAGAATAAAGGATGTCATTTAGGAATTAGATGAGAGGAAGGGTGCAATGTATAGAGTGCTGGGTCTAGAATCAGAACAACTTGAGTTCAAATTTGGCTTAAGATATTTATAAGTTGTGGACCTTGAGCAAGTCTTTTGCTTCAGTTTCCTTGTCTATAAAAATGAGCTGGAGAACCATTGTAGTGTCTCAATGAAGAAAGCCCCAAATGAGATCACAAAGAGACTGAACAACAATAACCACAAGACAGGCTGTTCATGTGTCAATAGCAAAAATGACAGATGGATAGACAGAGTGCCCTGCTTCACTCTCATATCATTGGTTGAAAGTGAAGAAGTCTCCCAGAATATTAAAATGATCTCCTGGGGAGGACTTTGGAAAAATATGGACAAAAGTCACACTTAAAGGACAGGCATGAGTGAGTTATGATCTGCTTTATTGAAGAGATCCCCTGAACCAATGAGAACCAGATTCATTTGAATATTGGAGAGATGGCAGCAATCTTTGATTAGTGATGAACAAATGTGATTAATAAACAGTGATGAATAAAGCATGGCCACATATACAATTTTGTCTTAAGCTAGCCCACTAATCTAAATCAGTTCTTGATTGTCATCTCTCCTGTGGGAATCTATCACTTTTAGACTCCCTCCAGTTTCACCAGGTTGGGCTCTCTAACACCATAGAATATGGTATGAGGTTTATAAAAGACTGGGTCCCCAGGTCCCCTTTCCTTTTCAGGAAACTGTTAGGCAATAAATGAAATGGCAATGTAGATACTGTCCTCTGAGTCATGGCAGAGGAGGAAAGACTACTGGCTACTGACAGTTATTTAATACATTCGAGTACTCAATTTTGTCCTTGGAGTTACCTGGTTATCACTATACTTGCTTCAGATTGTTGTTCAGTCATTTTTCAGTCATGTCCAACTCTTTGTGCCCCCATTTGGGGTTTTCTTGGCAAAGAAAGTAGTTTTTCATTTCCTTCTCCAGTTCATTTTACAGAGAAGGAAATGGAGACAAATGGGGTTAAATGACTATACAGCCAGTATCTGAGGCTAGATTTGAACTTATGAAGTTGAGTCTTCCTCATTCCAAGCCCAGTGCTATATCCACTATCCCACCTAGTAATAGTAATAGATAGTCCAGATAGTAATCCTTATTGACTCACATTTCCCTGACCTTATTACATCTTATAAATATGAGTCAGATCTTGAATGTTCCTAAGCTCACTTCTGCTTTTTTTTCCTGATGTAATGTACGTTTAGCTAGAAATTCAAATTAATTAAATGATATAAAACAAATGTCTCTCTGTCTCTCTCTGTTTTCATCTCTCTCTGTCTCTACATCTGTCTGTCTGTCCTTATCTTTGTTTCTATTTCTGTCTTTAACTTTGTCCATCAATTGTCTAGACCTGTGACATTAATGTTATAAGAAATTCTGTGGAAACTCCCTCACCTGATACTGGTGGTGAGCAATTTATTTCTAACTTATAGTCTTAGAAAGTTGATTGAGGGAATGGACAGGTTAAATTCTTTGTCCATGGGCTCACGAGTTAGTATATATTACAGAGACATGACTTGAACCCTCCATGTGATGGTAACTGTGCTAAAAGCTACAAACACAGAGATGAAAATTAAATGGTCCTGTCCAGCCACTCTCTCATCCTATCTCTTCAATATGCCCATCTGCCTCTCTATAAACCCTCCCTTTGTATTAAATGTCTGATGCTCTGACACTCACTTTTTTTTTCTATTGGAAACCTTTGATGGAGTTAGAAACGAGTCTCCGTGAAGCTGTTATACTCTTCATGCTTTGTTTAGAGAAACAGCAAGAATTTTCTCTTTTCTTGCTCATATATTTCACCAGTTCAGTCAATTTTAATGCTTTTTTTTAAAAGAGTAGCACACCTTCCTAAGTACTGCCGAACTTTGCCTCTGAGAGTTTTCAAGCACTTTATGAATCTGTCTTTATTAAAGGAACTCCACATTCCATCCATGAGGATAATGGGTACCTTCTTAGCATCCTTCTCTCTCTCTCATAATCAATACCAAATGGTAAAAAATAACAACTCCTTGTAAAAGTACAAACATATGGAGGAGGGGTAGGCTTGTTTGTTTTGTTTTCTTAAATTACAGTTTACAAGTTTTTCAGATTCACCACACATATACACACATTTGTTAGCTGTTATTATGTTAGCTATTATGCTGATGGAGAAACAGATGGGAAAATAACACAGGGTTTTCTAAAACCTGCTTCTCAGTCCTGGTCCGTCTGTAGGTCTCCCTGTGCTCAATTTAAGCCGTCAGATTTTCGGGCAACCTCCTGCCATGGCATGCTCTGATCACACATGGATTGTTCCAGACTTGTCAGTTTTAGTACCTACAACTGACATGTTGTCAACAGAGGCATGACCAAGCACATATGTGCCCTGGTGTGCCTTGAAAAATTGAGCCTCTTACACAGCACTGAAGGTTTAGAGCCTTTGTAACACATACAGTGCGATTTGTCTCAGACAGAGAGTCAGTGTGGCAGTCAAGCAGAGCTTAACTTTTTGGTGTTATAACAATCTGTGGGCTCATGTTTAGGAAGATATTTTTTTAAATGCCCCTTATCCTGCCCATACTGCATATTGTATCACAGGCAGATGTTAAATTTGCCTGGCCCTAGTCCTGGTTCTGGTTCTCACTCTCTCACAGTCATTTACCAAAAGGAGGATGCTTCCTCAAGCATTTAAATGGAGACCATCCTTTATAGATCTTCAAAGTAAACAGTAGCAGAAATGAATGCAAATTTATTTATAGGCTTTGTTGTTGTTGAGTTGACTCTTTTGATCCCATTTGGCATTTTCTTGGCAAAGATACTAGAGTGGTTTGCTATTTCCTTCTCCAGATCCTTTTACTGATGAGGAAACTGATGCAAACAGGGTTAAGTGACTTACCCAAGGTCACAAAGCTATTAAGTGTCTGAGGTCCAATTTGAACTCAGGAAGACGAGTGTTTCTAACTCCACGTCCAGCACTCTAGAATACTTTGCATTAGCCAATACTTTAGCCATATCTGAAAATATGTGCCTCATTCATCATCCATACTCTCCTACCTTAATCCTGAAAAGTAGCTGACCTCTTTGAAGTATATGTCTAGCAGTGGGATCTCTGAATAAAAGGATATAGACATCTTAGCTTCCTGGCATCCCCTTTAGTCTTATGGTATCATGCCCATCCTTCCCTTCATATTGGTCAATATTTTGGATAGCATCCCTTGCCTGGTGACCAATCTGATCTTTTCCTTGAAATATGAATTAAAAACAGAAGATATTATCATGAGAAAGGGTTTCTAGCCTTCACCAGACTACTATAAGATTCTACAACACCAAAACAGGATTCAGAACTTTTGGAGTAGATGATCTTTTCAACTCTCAAGCTGTGATTCTATGCTGTCATGGTCATAATCAATCTAGCAGCTCATAGAAGCAATAATCTTAAAAAAACAAAGAGAAAAAGGAAAATAATGATTATTTTCAATACCTTTTCCCCCTCTGTTAAATACAAAACATGTCATTTCCTATGGTGAAGGACTCATCTTAAGCATTAAAAAAAAATCCAACCCCACAAAAGCAAGACAAAAGAGCAAACTTAATATGTGAACAGGTTTGTTTGTTTGTTTTTTCACTTATAATCTACCTAGCAATGATTCCAAAAGCTCCTCAGGGTTAGTAGAATAGTGTAAGAAATTCACAGTATTGACTGTCGGTGCATTCTTGAGGACCCATAGGGAAGGGGTTAAGTGATTCTGAATTTATCATTCTATTCAGATAAGGCACAAACTTGCATTTGAAAGGTAGAAGGTGACATTTTACAAAAAGGCAGAACTCCAGAAAAAAATGACAATAGGAAGGGCTCTTGAATCAAAATCAATGTCTCAGTGCAAGACAGATGAGCCTTGACTGAACTGCAATTCATCGGAAAAAAGCATCATGGGATTTTTATGGATTGCTAGCTCAACAATGTGAAGAGAAGCCTAGAAAGCAGATGCATTTTAGCCTGTTTCCTTGGGGCCTTAGTGACCATTACTAGTGCAGTGAAAGTTTCTTTGTACCTAGCCCTAGTCAAACCACCTCTTATATGTGTGTTTCTGAACTTGATATTTTAAGAAGGAGACTTATAAACCAGAAAGCATCTAAAGGAAGACAGTCATCTCCTTAGTCTTGGACACCTTACCTCTTCCTTACCACACATCTTCAATGACTCGAGAAGAGAGAGTGAGGCTGATGATTTTCTCCACAGTTTTTCCTCACTTAAATCCAATTCTTGGGCAACTCAAGACTTTGTTGTTATTGTTATTCCTCCATTCTCAAAGAGGACCAATGATATCAGGACAATAATTTCTTGACTTGCAAATGAATTGGATTTAAGTGAGAGAGGGCTGTGCAAAGTAACCAGCTTCACTTTCTCTTCCAGAACTATATAGGTGCAGTGACAAGTGTAAAGCCAAGCACAAGTACATTTCCAGAGGATGGCTGCTATGAACAGCTTTCAAGGTTCTGATTACATAGTATAGTGAACACTCTATTTAATTCAGTAACAATTCAGAGCAAAACATTCACAGAAAATCAAAATACAGCATTAACAATGACATAACTACTCAACAATTTATCACTAAAATGGCCACATAGTTTTCACCAAAGTGGTCACATAGTTTTGAACAAAGTACAATCATTTAGTAATCGATCACTTAGTAATTCAATCATTCAATCATAAAGTTACAAAAGGTCAAAGTCCTCCACCCATGGGGCACACTAAGCTCCAAATCAGTCACTATTCAGTCATCAGTCACTATTCAATCATCAGTCACTATTCAGTCATCACTACTCAGTACCCTCTTAAGGAGTAAGGGAAAATACACAGGCCATCCACCCCTCAGTCACAAGTAAATGACAATTTCATCACTACTCAGTACATACAGAGAGGTCTTTTCATCTTGATTCAAGGCACATGGTCCCAGCTCCTACCCAAAACTATCCATCTGCCACCTGAGTTCAAAGGCAGACAGCTCCCAATTCCTTGTCAAGCTCTCTGTGCAGTTTCTGCTCCATATTGAAGCTCACAGAGTCCAGTCCATCCCAAATCCCCTATAGTCTCTGTTCCCGGGAAGACAAGGCTCAATAAAGCCACAAGAACATTCATCCACATTAACAAAGCCACAACATTTGTACAGAATACCAACTGCACAGTCATGCTTCCTTATTCTTCTGAAGCTCCATCTGGGCCTTGCAACTCCTCAGCAGCCTCAGAAGCTCTGGCTGGCCCTTGGAAGTCTTCAGCAGCTCCCACTAGCCCTCAGAAGTCTTTAGCAGCTTCTTTCTCAAAATCAAAATCACTTTCTCCATGGAAGTTTCAGTCCAGCAGCAGCAGCCCAGCCTTCAGGTGCTCATCCCAAGAAGTTCTGACTGTCCAGCTTGTGCTCTTCCTTAAATACAGTATAGATCCTCTCTGTTCAGTGCCTTCCTGTTACATCAGCAACAGGGGTTCATACCTTCTGTTTCCTTAACAGAGGTTTAATTTGAAACTAGGTGCTAAGTACCTTTCAGCTTAGCAATACAAAGGGATCTTCAAATTTTATTACTATTACAGCAAGACACAGCTCAAAAACACTGGCAGGTGGCTCCAGATGCAGTGGAAATCCTTGCCTTTTTAAGATAAAGTCTTCCCCATGTCTCAGTTTGTATGAGGCAACATCTATTCAGTATTTAAAGGGTAGGTAAGGATTGAGCCAAAAACTCATCTAGTTTGTTTTCATAAAAGAATCAGTCTAGGAGGGTATGACCCTGCATTTCTGGCCAGAAGAGAAATGATTGTTAAACAACAAAAACAACAGAAAACCAAAGTCACCAATGACTTCCAGATCATCAAGACTTCATCCTCTGGATGTCACTAGTTCTCTTCAAGAGGGACAAACAGCAGCAACAACACAAGTTCAACCTTGTATTGGCTTCCTAAACAATCTCTTCACTACCTGAGAATCTCCTTATGCAAGCCCTCATTCCCTAACAGAAGCTGCATACATAAAGGAGAGAACGAATTTAGAACAGATAAAAAGGTCAGAGTTCAGCAATAGAAGGGATGCTCAAGGATATGGCTAAAGTGATCATTACTAGGGAAATGAAAATCTCTTTGTACCTTGCTCCAATCAGACCACACCTGGAGAACTGTGTGCATTTCTAGGCTGGACATTTTGGGAAAGAGATTGATAATCTGGAGAGGTTCCAAAAGAAGATGAATGGGATGGTGAAGGTTCTTAAATTCATGTCACATAAAAATCAGTGTGAAAGGGATTGTAGATCCACATAGGAAAAAAGAAGACCTCATAGAAAGCTTGTCAAAGGAAAGGGAGATTGTCCCCTGAGGGAAACACTAGAAATAAGTGAAAGTTACAGTTTCTCCAATCTCAGACTCCTCAGTTAAGTGGAAGAAACCCTAGTGGTCTTAACTCTTTTCAGCTGGGTGCTACATTGGTTAGGGTGCTGGACTGGGAGTCCAATTCTCTCTTTGGAGGTGGATTAGTCCTTAGGAATTGCCTTAGATCATTGTATTGCTTAGTGCAGTTTACTTTTTTGTTTTTGTTTGTTTTATTTTTTTAATTTATGGAATAAAACAAGCATTTCCGTTATGTAATATATAATAAAAAAAAGATAATTGCACATGAAACTGCAAAACTCTAAGCTTCAATAATTTTAAACTGCATTAAATTATAAATTAATGCAGTTTAAAATTAATTTAAAATATAAGCTTTAATAGTTTTAAACATTAGACTAAGTTAACTTAGTGTAGTCTAAATGTATTAAAGCTTGAAACCACACTAAGAGTTTTGGGACATCGTAAATGCTAGTTAATATCACTACTAGGACTATTCATAATAATGCAAATTGTTAGTGAGGATCAAATGATATATGTGAATCACTTTGCAAAACTCAGAGTGCTACATAAATTGTAACTATCATTTTTTTTATAAAAGGAAATGTATTTTCTGAGATTCCTTAATTCAGAAACTGCTGGAATTTTTTTTTTTTGTATTTCCTTTTTAAAAAAAAATCCTGGCTAATGAAATGACCAATTTCATATGACTATGAAATAGAACTATACTTAGAAAGATACATCAACCAACACTATGAAGTAGCATCAATTATTCATTTCCGAGAACATGATAAAGGAATGGCCCTGTGTTAGACAGTACTGGAGGTCAGAGGAGTAAGTGCCTTCTTTCAAAGGGAAAATCAAACCAATCAAGCATAAACCACCCTCATGTTCCATGACTCATCTGTGTCTCTATGTCCTTTATCCCCATTTGCTTTCAATGACATCACCCAGAAGTACTATGTCTTCTCCCTTCACATCTCTCATACTGTCTCTTTCCTTGTACTCACATGATCAAGATGGTGCACTGGATAAAACATCAGCCCTGGAGTAGGAGAACTTGAGTTCAATCTGGTCTCAAACACTTAGTAGCTGTGTAACCCTGGGCAAGTCACTTTCTCTTGTTTGCTTCAGTTTCTTCATCTGTGAAATGAGGTGGAGAAGGAAATGGCAAACCACTCTGATATCTTTGTCAATAAAACCCCAAATGGGATCATGAGGAGTCCGGCACAAGTAAACAGCAACAACACTTATATTAATCTCCTAATTGGTCTCCCTGACCATAGTTCATTCCCTCTAAGAATAATTCTGCTATAATTATATATATATATATATATATATATATATATATATATATATATATATATATATATACATATACATATATATATATATAAAATAAAAATCCTACTATAATAATTAACATACCTGCTAAAATCATCTTTCCAAAGCTGAACTAGAAAGAAGCCCTCAAAACTCCCCAGTGGTTCCTTATTACCCTCTCTCTCTTCTCCCCTCCCTCTTTCTTTATACACACACACACACACACACACACACACACACACACACACACACACTCCTTTGCTTGTCATTCAAGGCTCTCCTTAATTTGATTCTAACCTACCTTTCCAGTTTGATTTCACATTACTCCCACTCACAAAATATATTTGAACCAAACAGAATCATAAGATCATAGACTGAGAGCTGAAAGAGGCCTTAGAAACCATTGAATCCAATCTCTCATTTTATAGATGAAACAGAGGTCCAAAGAGATTAAGTCATTTGTCCAGGGTCCCAAAGCTGGCAAGTGTCTACAAGAGGATTGAAATCCAAGGACTCCTAACTCAAAACCCAGTTCCCTGTTCACCATGTCCTTTCTCTCTGCTGAATTTGATATGCCAGATCTTTTCTCTGGGCTTTCACTTATGATCAACAACTCCTACTCCAGAAATGGATTATTGGACAGAGCCAAGATGGAGGAGAAGAAGCAGGGACTTGCTTGAGATCTCCCCCAAACTCCTCTAAATACCTGTAAAAATTCTAGACAAATGCTAGAGTTACAGAACCCACAAAATGATGGAGTGAAACACATCTCCAGCCTAAGACAGCCTGGTAGGTCAACAGAAAGGGTCCATTGCACGGGGCTGAGAGCAGATCTAGGGTGGAGCAGGGTTTCAGGGACTGAATCACTGGAACCCATAGGAAAGTTGGGTGAAGAATCATTGTACCATAGATCTAGAGCTCCATCTTTTCTAATCCTACCCATTTTACAGCTAAGGAAGCTGAGGCCTAGACAGATTAAATGACTTACCACAGTGACCCAGGAAGTAAAAGTTAGAGTTAGAATTTGAGTTAATCTTTTAACTCCAGAGCTAGTGATCTTTCCATTGTACCACATCACTTCCCAGGACTGAAGATGTATACCCAAGGCAAGAGAAGACTTAGTGGGTACATCATAGTCATGTTCAAGTGTTGAAGTGATGTCACTGTGAAAGGGATTAAAATGATTCTTCTTCCCCTCAGAGAATAGAACCAGGATTAACAGATGGAAGTTCCAAAAGGAGGAATTTAAGCCTGATAAAAGGAAAAAATTTCTAATAATTAGAGCTGTCTAAAATGTAACTATTGGGATAGCTGGAGTGGTTCAGTGGATCAAGTGCCAAGCCAGGAATTGAGACACATTTTGTTGAGTTCAAATCTAGCCTCAGATACTTACTAGCTGTGTGACCCTAGGCAAGTCACTTAACCTTGTTTGCCTCAGTTTCCTAATTTGTAATTTGTAAAATGAACTGTAGAAGGAAATGGTAAACCACTTCAGGATCTCTGCTAAAGGCTACAAAAAGTGGGACATGACTGAAATGACTGAACAACAACAGCAACAGCAACTACAAAAGCTAGTCAGCTTTAGGAGGTAATGGGTTTCCCATCACTGAAGGTGTTCTAGCAAAGGCTGGATGACCACTTGTTCAATTTGTTGTGGAGGGTAAGTATGGGCTAGACTAAATGGCCACTGATGTCCCTTTCAAACGTTGAGATTATGAGATTCTAGCATTGTGCTCACTATCTCAAATCTAATAACTGTCAATGATGATTTCCCAGTCATTTAATTTATTCTGTCTACAATTAAGAATCTGCCAAAATGGGGGTGGAACCAAGATGGTGGAGTAGAAACAGGACTTCCACCGTACTCCAGCCCACACCATTTCAAAATTATGTAAAAGGGGGACTCTGAACAACCTCGGGAGCTCCAGCACCCACAGAACAACACAGAGAAGCTAACATCCCACTGAGGACAGCCCAGCAACCTGGCAGGGAGCAACCAGCGCAGTGCTCTGGGAGCTGAGCCCAGGACCCCGTGAGTCAGAGGTTTTAGCCCCAGAGCGGCCATTCCATCAGCTGGCTGGAGGGACCCCAGAACACCAGCAGCTGTGGCTTTTCCAGAATCATCAACACATAGATGCCTAGGACAAAGTGAGAAGTTAGTGCCCTATGGACTTTGGGACCAGTATTTGGGAACATGTCAGCTTCTTCCCCTGGGGGTGAGAAGCCTCTGAGGAGGCACAGCTACCATTTTGCAGCTTCAGTTGCAGCTTTAGCTCCTGGCCTGAAAACTGTAGGGGGATCAGGCAATCAGTCTGGGGGGTAATCACTCTTGCTTTAACCTCCCGGGATCTGGATTACGGTCTGGGGTGGAGGTCTTGGGGTGTGTGTCCAGCTTGCCAGAGTGTGTGGGGGCTTCTGGAAGGGCACCCAACTAATATCTCTGGCTGTTGAGAAGACCCCAACGTCTGGTATGGAAGCTCCCCTGTCTGGTGGCAGAGTCCTAATGTGGCAACAAGCCCAAAAGTCAAGTAATTAAGTGGCAACATGCCTAGGCAAAGGAAACAAAATAAACAGAAAAATTCAACTTTAGACTCCTATTTTGGGGGCAAAGAGGATTGAAGCATGAAACAGGAGGAGGGCTGTGAGGTCAGAAATCCTGCACCAAAAGCCCCAAATGAAAATATGAGCTGGTTACAAGCCATAGAGGACCTTAAGAAGGATTTTAAAAACCAAATAAGAGAAGTAGAGGAAAAACTGGAAGAGAAATGAGAAGGATGTAGGAAAAGTATGAAATGAGAGTCAATAGCTTGACTGAGGAAAATAACATCTTAAAAAATAGACTAACTCAAGTGGCAAAAGAGACTCAAAAAGGCAATGAGGAGAAGAATGCCTTAAAAAGCCAACTTTGCCAGATGGGAAAATAATCTCAAAAGCTCACTGAGGAGATTCATTCCTTCAGAGTTAGACTGGAGCAAATGGAAGCTAGTGACTTTATGAGAAATCAAGATGCTGTTAAACAGATCCAAGCAACTGAAAGAATAGAAGGCAATGTGAAATATCTCATGGGAAAAACCACTGACCTGGAAAATAGATCCAGGAGAGATAATTTAAAATTTATTGGACTACCTGAAAGCCATGATCAAATAAAAAACCTAGAAATCATCCTTCAAGAAATTCTCAAGGAAAATTACCTTGATGTTTTAGACACAGAGGGGGAAATAGAGGTTGAAAGAATCCACAGATGACCTCCTGAACAAGATCCCAAAAAGAAAACTCCTAGGAATATTATAGCCAGGTTCCAGAATTCCCAGATCAAGGAGAAAATACTACAAGCAGCCAGGAAGAAACAATTTCAATATTGTTGAAATACAATCAGAATAGCCCAGGACCTGGCAGCTTCTACATTGAGGGATCGAAGGGCATGGAATATGATATTCCACAGGGCAAAGGACCTGGGATTAAAACAAAGAATTACCTACCCAGCAAAACTGAGTATCTTGTTTCAGGGGAAAATATGGTCATTCAGAGGAATAGAGGACTTTCAAGCATTCTTGAGGAAAAAACCAGAATTGAATAGAAAATTTGACATTCCAACACAAAAAGCAAGAGATAACTTGAGAAAGTAAATAGGGAAAAGAAGTCAAAAGGAACTTATCAAAGTTGAACTATTTACATTCCTACATTGTAAAACAATAACTGTCACTGATTAAACCTTTCTCAGTATGAAAATAATTGAAGAATATATGGGCATATGGATACATATGTGAATGTGTGTATATATGTTTACTAGTATACATGGATAGAGGGCACAGGTCAAATTTGGTGGGAAGGGATGATACTTAAGGGGTAAAGTTAAGAGGTGAGAGAGGAATGTGGCAAGAGAAGATGGGGAGAGACAGGGTAGGGTAAACTATCTCATGTAGAAGAGGCAAGGGGAAGTAGTTGCAGGGGAGGGAAAGAACAGGAAGGCAAAAAGGCAAAACCATATTCTCATTGAATTTGGCTTAGGGAGAGAATGACATACATCTGAAATTGGATATCTCACCTTGCAGGAAAGTAGGGGGGAGGGGGATGAGAGGGGGATGATGGAGGGGAGGGCATGCTGGGGGGAGGGGAGGTTGGAGACACCCACTTTTGAAGAGGGACAGGATCAAAGTAAGGAATGGACCAGGTTGGGGGTGGGATGGGTGGGAGCAAAATACAGTCAGTCTTTTATAATATATCTACTATGGTAATGTTTTGCATAACTATACATGTACAACATATACTGAATTTCTTATCTTCCCAGTGGGAGTGGGTGACAAGGGACGAAGGGAATGGATCTGGGATTTGAAATTTTAAAATTAAATGTTTCAAATATATAAATACTATTATTAATACTATTTTGCATGTAACTCAGAGATAAGATGTACAGGCTTTGGGGCACAGAGATTCACCTTGCTCTAATGGAAAAGTTGAAGGAGGTATAGGAGAAGATATGGGGGAGAGCAGATTGGATGAGGGGATATCCTGTGGGACTGCTATTCTGGGGTGGTGGGTAGGGGGAAAACGGCGAAAAATTATAACTCAAAATCTGGTGGAAATGAATTGGAAAAAAAAGAATCTGCCAATATGGGTAACAATAAAATTTGAAAGATACGGTACAAAAATAATACAGCCTTAATATGACATAGTTATCAAATAATTTAAGCAAATTTAATATCCTTGATCACCATTAACACTAATGACAAGGTTAGATTTCTTTTTAACTTGGATTTGCACAAGTCTTCCCTTCTAGTGGTCAGAGATGGGGACTAAATGTGTGATTTCATTGGGGATAATGGACTCTAAATGATGAAAGTATCTCCATCAATGCAGATCAGTTCCTTCTCTACAACATATATTCTCTTAGAGAATTGCCTCGGGCACTGAGAAGTCACCCGACTCTCCCAGGGTCAAATAGCCCTTAATGACACTGGAAAATTTAGCAAAGGATGATCTTGGTTAAAGATACTTACCTAATTATGGTCATATTCAGCTTAATCCACCTTAATTCAGCCAATATTTATTAAGGACCAGTAATGTGCAAAGACATATTGGGCCCAAAGTTAGATAATATCAATAAGATGGATAACAACAACAGTGTTTAATTTGAATGTCGTGAGTTATAAAATACTTTGCCCTCAAATATCTCTCCCAGGTATTTAACCTAAGTGAACCTTTTTCATTATTCTTCTATAAATCGAGGGAGTCAGATGAGAGCCTAAGATCAAAGTACTAAAAAACTAGAAGGGATGGAAAGGACCTCAAAGGCCCCCTAATTCAGCCCTCTTTGTTTATGGAGAAGGAAAGTGGATACCTTGACATACTGAAGATCCCAGAGATGATAATTTTAATTATTAAATAACTGTTAATAATAAAATCTCACAAAAATGAGATTTGAACCTAGATCCTCTAATTATAGACTCCTTGCTCCTCCTTTTCTTCTTCTTCCTCCTCCTTCTCCTCTTCCTCCTCCTTCCTCTTTCTCCTTCTCCTCCTCCTTCTCCTCTTCCTCCTTTACCTCCTCCTCCTCCTTCTCCTCCCTCTTCCCCTCCCTCTCTCCCTGTCCTCCTCCTCCTCCCCTTTTCCTTCTTCTTCTTCTTCTTCTTCTTCTTCTCCTCCTTCTTCTTCTTCTTCTTCTTCTTCTTCTTCTTCTTCTTCTTCTTCTTCTTCTTCTTCTTCTTCTTCTTCTTCCTCTCCTTCCTCCTCCTCTTCTTCCTCTACTTCTTCTTCCTCTATAACTCACTTTTTTTAGTCTTTATTAATTTGTTTACTTTTAGTTTACAAGATTCAGTTCCAAAATTCTTTGAGTTTCAAATTTTCTCTCCCTCCCTTCCTCCCTCCCCCCATGGAGGCATACAATCAAGTATAGTATCTGCAAATACTTTCACATTGGACCTTAGTCAGGTTATAAAGAGGGATTGTATCAGATGGAATGAACAATGGGAAAGGGGAAATAAAACCAAACAGGAAAAAGAAAAAGAGCAGGTAGTTTGCTTCAATCTGGATTCAAACTCAGTTCTTTCTCTGGATGTAGACATCTCTCTCCATCATGAGACTTTTGGGGTTGACTTATAACCCTGAATTGCTGAGAAGAGTCCAGTCTATCAAAGTTGGTTGTCACGCATACATTGTGTCTGTAATTGTGTATAAATTTCTCCTGGCTCTACTCTTCTCACTCAGCATCAGTTCATATAAGCCTCTCCAGGTAGATAAGAAGCCCACCTGCTCCTCATTTCTTATAGCACAATATTATTCCATTACATGCATATATCACAACTTGTTCAGCCATTCCCCAATTGATGGGCATCCCCTTAATTTCCAATACTTTGCCACCACAAAAAGAGCTGCTATAAATATTTTTGTACATATGAGTCTTCCTCCCACTTCTATGATCTCTTTGGGATACAACCCTAGAAGTGGTATTGCTTACTACTCACGTCTTCTCTTTCCTCTTCCTCTTCTTCTTCCTTTTTTTCTTCTTCTTCCTTAAAGTAATGAAGGAAATGTTAATAATGCATATTAAACTTAAAAGTGTATTGTATATACATTTTCCCCCTCATAGAGCCAGTTGTCAAACATCTACCAGAACACTTCTGCCTTCAAGTGTGCAGTTCCAAAGAAAAGAGATAGAAGCCATATTTTAATGGATTGAGGAAATTCTATATAAACTCAAGTATAAACAAATTCTGTGCAAATCCATTTCCTAGACCATGGAGACCCAATGTAAACCATACATACTCTCACAGCTGATCACATCAGACCAAGTCTTCCTGGGGTTCCAAATTACCTTTGGAAAATTGTGCAGTTTTTAATGACATATAGAATCTCCCTAAAACAGAAGTCCATATTTTTTTAATAGTTATAGATAGTGAGTACTTTCTGGCCTTACTCTCTAGTCTCCCCACCCTCATTTTGAATTCATATTCTTTCTGTTATGCTTCACTATTATAATTACATATCATTAGATAAAATAATTACATAATATTATGATATATTGGATTCCATTGCCTCTGAAGAACTAAAGTTGAAGATCACTCAAAGAACTCCAGAGAGGTGCACTGCTGTTATAAATAGGATTACACAGTAACAGTAACTAACAGTTAACAGTAAAGAATTATGAAAAATAAATGATGGAAATTACAACATCACAATGATGTTTAATTGGAAAAGAAGATGGACTATTCTCATACAGATTAAGAGATAACCAAGAGATATCCTGGTTGCTCCATTGGTACCCATGCAATGACAAGAGAGTAAGATGAGGAGTCCCATTATATTGAGTGGTCCCTCTATGGAGGAATGAGTGAGAGTCACAGATGATGAGAGGTCACAATAGGCTATAATCTATATTAATGGAGAGAGCTCCTAACATTCATATCACAAGCCCATGGAATAAGTAGAGTACTTAACAACCCCATGTTATTAACATGTAGGATAATTCAGAAGGATATGTGTAGAGCCCTTCTGTACTAGGAGTGAAGACTCCCAGATTCATATAATCCCATATAATACATGCTACTCAGTATTATATCAATTATACTTGTTTTTGATTCTGGGACAAATCACTTATTCCCTTAAATTTCTGTTTCATCCATAATTTGGAGATAGTAATAAACTCCCTACCTGATAGAATAGTTTAAAGAAAGCAATTTAGAAACCACAAAGTATCATATATTACTTTTTATTATGTTTTATTATGTTTGAAATATTTCCCTAGACAAAAACTTAAATCTAATATGTCACCCCACTTCAATAACACAGGTATAACTATAGTTTTGTCTTCCCATTCTACCTAATCCTCACATCTTCCTTTGTAGTTCTTCCTAATTTTCAGTTACTCTCATAAAGATTTTTTTCATGAAAAGAAAGTTTCATGGGTTTCTAATAATCTCTAAGTCTGCCAGACATTACTCACCTTCACCAGAAAACAAACTTAAACAGGTTGATGGCCTGGAAGCCAATAGATTCTGGTTTTCTTGATAGGCAAAAAAAACAAAAACAACAAAAGTCTATTCATTGTCTTTTGTCTAATGCTTAATTCAGGCCCTACTTAATCTATGCCCACATTGGTGTGCTATGAAATGAAGCATTAATGAGATTAATGGGGAGGTATGGGTGTCTATAGATAAGCAAACAGAAGTTGATTTTTTTAATTGCAAATTTCATCAAGTTTCTAAACTTTGAGTCTCTACAGCCTAAAGGATTGGACTAAAGATCCCAGGGGAATATACTCTTTCATATTAATTCCCACAAATCTTATTTCCTGCCAAGCCAGTAGGATTGTGGGCCAATTCTTGTCCAACACTGCAGAGCCATGGAGGCGAGCCAATTGTCTCAAGGCCTTTGAAGTCAATGGAAGTTCAGTGCATGGATTATTTCCCTTGGGTGTGTAGACAAAGATGATCCTCAAAGAGAAGACATGGAGTGATGTCACTTCTTTCTCTTTTTGTCTCCCTAAAACCTAAAAAACTCCGCGTTCATTACAATGGGGAAAAAGTAAAAGGCCAGAAGAAAAATATGAATCAAACTTTTGTCAAAATTCCCAAGAGGACTTGTGTGGTCCATTTCAGTGAGTGGATTCTCATTTGTCTGAATTCTGTCTACAATCAATTTCAGCTTTCAGACTCCATATTTTTATTGGTCACTAGCCATGTTATTAGCCTAGCAGGAAGCACTATGTTGGATAGCATTGTTGAAGTCAAACAGAAATAGCATTCATCACAATCTATGCAAACAATATTCCCATCTGAAATTTAAGTATTGTGGGAACCAGAAGTAACCACTCTGCTTGTATGAGCTTGTCTCAGATCTTGGAACAGAGTTTGGGATGGTGTCTGTGGGAATTTTGAAACATCAGCTTTCAGTGTCTCCTTCTGAAGATCAGCAAAGAAAATAGTCATTGTAATGTTCATCATTGTTCCAGGCTAATGAAAAGGTAGCATCTACATATGGGAATAGAACTGATGATGTGATATGGATTAAGCAGGTATTCTTTTGCCTCAATCCTCTGTTTATTTCAGAGATTGTGTGGGATTTTTCTGCACAAATTCATGTATAAATTAATTCTATATAAATCCAAATATTCATTTCCTACACCATATAGGCCCAACTTAAAACATACATTTTATTGAAGAGAATCACTGAACACAATTCATTTCAGGCTTGATAAAACAAATGCTACAAATAATCTCAATATTCTATAGACATGAAATACATACATGGGCTTCTCATTGTTCACTGTTGAATGAATTTGAATTTCATTTCACTTCAGTTGAGCAATAATGATGATGATGATGATGAAGATGATGATTGCTAACCATGGATTCAGATGATGATCATGGAGTCATAGATGGGGACCAGGGATCCTTTATTCTAGCTGATTCTGATGAGATATGGGCTCTGGGAGCCCCCTCAGCTCTCCTTGAATCCTTGAGGTACAGGCTCTGGGAACCTCCCTTGGACTCTGATTAAATAGTCTCATTTGATGAGGCATTTGCATGAGGCAATAAACCTTACATTGTGGCTGGGCCCAGACCTCTAGCCTGGTTACTAGCCTAGCCCTCCATTGTTCATCTACTTCCCACCCAAACTGGCCTAGCCCATGATTATTTGTGGTCTCCAGGTGGCTTCCCACCCTTAATCACTCATTGACCTCATTAACTCCTCTTGAAGACCCTTCCCAAACTCTCCCCCTAGACCACCCCTAGATTCTTCCCACAACCTTCTGTATATAAAATCCCATCCTGCCCTTCATGAGAGGGCCATGGAATGGTGGGAGCGCTATAGAATGCCATGTGGGTGAGCGCAATAGAATAGTGAGAGTGCCATAGAATGACCTAGCACTGACTTACTCTATGTCCGATACAAGTGAACTTTTAATAAACTTTACTTTTCTTTGGCTTGGAGAAGACTTGAGTCAAATTCATTCAGCAGGACCCAGCATGTTGGTGTTTTGGGGTCTCCAGAGCAACCCTAATCCTCTTAGTGGGTAACCTCTTGATTTTTATGGTTCATTCAAATGCCTCATCAAATGAGACGATTTAATCAGAGTCCAAGGGAGGTTCACAGAGCCTGTACCTCAAGGACTCAAGAAGAGCTGAGGGGGCTCCCAGAGCCTACATCTCATCAATTCCTTTTAAGTAAGAGGAAACTTAGCCCAAGGCTGTCCTGTCGATCAATAAGAGAGCTGAGATTCCTTTTGAGGTTCTCTGTCTCCAAATCCAGCCAATAGTCATTCTGCCAATAATATTCCAATGTTCTGTGTGTGTCCTGAAACTTTGATTCTTTGGAGATTGTGATATTCCAATATTCAAAATGAAAATTAAAAACTGACAATTATATGTTGCTTTAAAGTTTACAAAGCACTTTCCATGTATTATCTCAGTTTATCCTAACAACACTATAGTTGTTATTATCTCTATTTTGGAGAGGATGGGAGGATTTGGAGGTCGGAGTGGTTCTATACCACTGCTAAATTTCAAAGGCTGGAGTCAAACCCAATTATTTCTCACCTCCTCATCACAATAATATTCCATTACATTCATATACCACAACTTGTTTAGCCATTCCCCAGTTTCCACCCCTTCAGTTTCCAATTCTTTGCAACCACGAAAAGAGCTGCTATAAATATTTTGGTACATTTGGGTCTTCCTCCCATTTCTATGATCTCTTTGGGATATAACCCTAGAAGTGGTACAATATAATATTTTTAACATAATAGTATATATACATTCACATATATTTGGTGTGTGTGTGTTGTGTATGGCTAGGGCAGCTAGGTGGCACAGTACATTGAGGGCTACATCTGCAGTGAGGAAGATTCATGAGTTCAAATCTGGTCTCAGGCACTTATCAGCTGTGTGACCATGGGCAAGTCATTTAACCCTGTTTGTCTTAGTTTTCTCACCTGTAAGATGAACTGGAGAAGGAAATGGCAAACCGTTCCATTATCTCTGCCAAGAAAACTCCAAATGAGGTCATGAAGAGTTGGACACAACTGAAAAACAATTGAACAACAACAAACGCTATTAAGGAGCAGCTATGTGGTGCAGTGGATAGAGTGCCAGACCTGGAGTCAGAAAGACTCATCTTCATGAGTTCAAATCTGATCTCAGATGCTTACTAGCTGTGTGACCCTGGGTAAGTCACTTATATTTGGTCTGGTCTAGCAACTTTCATCAATTTTATCTTTTCAAGTGTCATTTAAACATACATGTAAATTCCCTTAGTGAAGGGACTATTTCATTTCTGATTTTATATCCCCAGATCCTGGCCTCCTAGTCCAGATCTTAGCATATAGTAGGTACTTAAGAAACATATGTTGACTGATTGATCATATAGGACAGAGTGACTGAGATTCTAGAATCCAAATATAATTGTGCCTCCATCACTGATAGTGAAAATAGATTGTTATAGAAATATTGACAAATTTGTTTCATTTTCTGTCTTTTCTGTTCTACAATTTTCATCTATGAATGTTCTTGAAATGAAAGCTTCTTTGAGTCTTCTGTCAAACTTTCTTCAGACTTATTTCTACTTCCATTGCTCTTTGGTGCTTTATCCAATGTTAATGTTTATAATCTATTAAAAAAAATTTGTAATGTTCTCCTCCACAGTGTTTTTACAAATGAACTTAAATCTGAAATTGGTGTCAACATTAGTACCCCTTTCTCTGCTTCACATGGGACACTTTTTCTGGTTAGGGCCATTTTTTTTTAGATTTTTCTTTTTGCTTTTTGGAGGGGGGAAGGTAGGGCAATTGAGGTTAAGTGACTTGCCCAAGGTCACACAGCTAGTTTTGTGTTAAGTGTCTGAGGCTGGATTTGAACTCAGGTCCTCCTGACTCCAGGGCCGGTGCTCTTCTATTCACTGCGCCACCTGGCTGCCCCTTGTTAGGGCCATTTCTGACCTCTTTGGGTTTTGTGTATGTATGTGATGACTGTTTTGTATTGGTTAAGGTTTTATGGAAGTGATGCTAATTAGGGCAAGTCTATTATTCTCTAGGTAAATTCATTGTCATTTTGCTTAATTTTTTCACTTTCCAGTTCAGAGCAGAAATGGCTGGTTTGAATTTCTCGGGCTGAAGCTGTTGTGGTTGTTAGTGATGATGCTTAATCTTTTTCTTTTCTTTCTAATTCATGTAGATTTTAAGCTGTGCTCTAATTAGCTGATGGTCTGGCAACACATGGAGAGCTAATTCTGATATGACATAATAATCGATAATGGGTCATTTTCTGTCCTTACTATGATAGAGTAAATCTCATGTCTTTTTTGTGATGTTTGGCAATTGAATTGATTCCAATCTCTTTGGACTATCCTCTGGTGAAAAAAATCTATCTATCTATCTTTCCATCTATCTATTTATCTATCCATTTATCTTTCATAGATCTGCTCACCTGACCTCTTCTTGCTTGCTATGGGGACAGAAAAAGATGTCATTCCATTATTCTCCATTCTCCTTGCCTGGCATCTTCCTGATTATAGGATTCAGAAAATTATGTCATTCTATCTGGTTCTATTCTCTTATCTCCTGGCATGGCTTAGCCCGTTCCTGCCTGCCTGAATTGGGAGAAACACCATTTCATCATTATCCCTTCTTTCTTGGCTGCTTAGAGGGAAAGAGAACACCATTTCATTAGCTCCTTCTTTTGGCTCCCTCCTCTCTGAGCTGCCTAACACCCTGAGAGAGTTCCACCTAGGGATATTGATAACCCACCTGAACTCATTTCTGGATGATTAATAAATGCCCACTTGGTCATCTGCTCCCTA
Organism: Gymnobelideus leadbeateri; assembly: GCA_011680675.1. Classification (NCBI taxonomy): domain Eukaryota; kingdom Metazoa; phylum Chordata; class Mammalia; order Diprotodontia; family Petauridae; genus Gymnobelideus; species Gymnobelideus leadbeateri. Next base: position 16,653 of record WOXC01012135.1, on the reverse strand, counting down.
ACCTGGTGATACTATCATTCAAATTCCATTCTCCACTCACTCACCCCCTCCCCCAAATATCTTCTATCTTATTCTGATCTCCCTTAACTGGACCCTCCACCCCCAACCTCCCTTCACTCCCATGGCCCACTGTGCTCTCTGGAATGTGTGCTCTCTAGGTAACAAACTTCTTTTCATCTTTTCTCTAATGAGGAAACTCCCTCTGCCAATGAAGGTTGGTGCCTGCTTGGAAATTTATGATCTTAGAGACTTACTTGTGGAAACTGAAAGATTGAGATTTGTCCAGGGTCACATAGTTGGTTTATATCACAGGCAAGACTTGGACCCTGGTCTTCCTGACTCTGAGGCTAAGTAGGAAAAGGATATGTGTCTGTGTGAAGATACAGCAATTAAAATAATATTGCTCAAAACAAAAAAAAAATGTGGAATCAGTGGATTTTTTAAAGAAAATAGTTCCAATTTAGAAGAAAACAACTCTATTCATCCTGCCATGTTCCTTCTCAATTTTGTTAGTCTTTTTAAAATTGTGTTTCTTTTTTTGTATTTATCAATTAAGTAGTGTTTTGTTATTTTATTTTTTCTTTTATACTAATTCTTGGATTTTAACTCCTAGATCTCCCAGCTTTTTTTAACTTGCATGCTGAAATCATTACTATTTTTCCTTTTCTTTTTTGATATTTGTTTTCAAAGAGATTCAATTTTCTCCAAGAACTGCTTTTAGTTGTAACTTAAAAAAAAAAATGATTGTACCATTATTATCCTTTTCTTTCTGGAGAGGACAGACAGAAAGACAGAGAGAGAAATAAAGACAGAAATAGAGAAATCACTTAGGGAAGAGAAAAGAGCCCAGGATGGAAATGCCTCTTGTTTCTCCGAGACTACTATTAATTTCTAGCTTGGTTTAGGTGCTCACTACAATGACATGTAGATTGTATATCATTGATTTAAAATGAATTTCTGTCAAGACTTTTCAACAGATAGCTACTTTGGGTTCTTTGGTGTCTCTGGTCTTATTGTATCATTATTATATCATGAAACAAATTAGAGGAGTCTTCCAGGTTTACAGAATTGTCCTGTACTAATGATGTAGGCAAATATATGCATAGAAAGTAATAATTGTTTAACAAAACTCCCCGGCTAAAAGCAAGCTAAAATCACGTAGGGTGAACCAATGATATTGTTTGTGATTACAAAACACCACCTTAGTTGACTGCTATGTTTATGACTAAAACTCCAAAATGGACCAGTTCAAAAGCTAGGTCTCTCTTTCCCCATTTCCTTGATGCCTTTTTTAGTTTCAAGAGAGAACATTCTCAGAGAATGAGGAGACCTGGTTCCCATCACCAGAGCACTACAATGGCAATCATTTGCCAGTTTCTATCTTAGTCCTCCTTTGCAAGGATCATTTTCAACTCTGACTTCCATCTTCCTTCTCTTTGCAGAGAGATGGTGACTATTGAAGGGGAAGCTGGAGGGGAGTGGTGGATGGGGAGGGGTGACAGGACTCTGCATGACAGGTTACATCAGCTCTATTTTTCTAATCAGCTTACAAAATCTAACAGATTTTGGAGCTGAAATTTGGCCAATGTTAATTGTACATGTAGCATTCATGCTGGGAAAATCTCTCTTAAAAAAGGGAGGAAGGAAGGGAAAAATGTCCTAATACACAGCCGGCCTGTTATGTAAGATGTTTATTTTCATCAAATCCAACCTACCATAGGCAATACAAAAAATAGGCCAATGTTTCTAGCAGTGACATCACATTAACATCAGAGAAAACTGGGGGAGGGGTGAGAAGGAGAAAGGGGAGAAGCTCATCACTTTATTGTTAGCAACAGGAATAATGTCTTCCTCTCCCTATTTTTTGTCAAGAAAACCTGAATTACTAAAGAAGCAATTCTTCTTCTCCTTGCCTCTTTATTTCTCTCAAAACTTACAACCAAAGAAAAATTTGTCTAGGTTTTAGTTCTTGCAAAATAGCATGTAAGTACTTATTTCAGGAAAGGTTCTCCAATCTTCAAGGATAAATATTTCAGGGAAACAGAATTCTTCCTACAATCTCCTTTGATAGTGAAACAAATGAAAAATTGCCCCATTTAAAATGCTACTCTCAGTAAACAAAGTTGTTTAACACTCTTCAGGGGAAGAGATTATGGGCACAGATGCTCAGAGTACTCCTGGAATCTTTATTAAAGGGAAGGCTCCAGTCATAATTTGGAAGATTTTTTCTTCTTTCTATTACTTTTTCTTTAGAATTGTGTTTTAATAGTTCTATTGTTGGAGAAAGAAAGCCAGTAGTAGCTAACTGGATACAGAAAGAAGTCAATGTTGTTGTTCAATTGTATTTAGTCATGTCTGACTCTTTGTGACCCCATCTTGGGATTTTCTTGGCAAAGATATTGGAGTGGTTTGCCATTTCCTTCTCCAGCTCATTTTATAGATGAGGAAACTGAGGCAAACAGGGTCAAATGACTTGCCCAGGGTCACACAGCTAATAAGTATCTGAGACTGAATTTGAGTTCATGAAGATGAGTCTTACTGATTCCAAGACCAGTGCTCTCTGTCCACTGCACCAAAAAAGAAGCTTCCCCCAAAAGAAATTGGTAGCCAAGGGATATTGTTATCATCATTTTCAATAGTATTTTCTATAGCAAAAGCGTATATTTTTCTTAATTATGCTTTCTTAGAATGGTTTACAAATATGGAAACCTGGCAAAGTATGTGGTTGACTCTATGCATGTTAAGATTAGAGAATGTTAATGATTAAAAAAAAAGTTTTTAATGTTGTTCTTCCTATTATGTGGCTTGGGATATAAAGAATTTGATTCTGGATTCCAATAAATGACTTTTCAACTTATTTTGAAACCAGACCTCTATTTCTTTCTTGACAATTCTAGATTATGCATGTGTGTGTGTGTGTGTGTTTGTGTATGTGTGTGCATGCCCTTCCTGCCCAAGTCACATTCTAATTCTGTACAATATTCCCTTATTAGAACATAAGCTCTTTGAGGGCAAGAACTCTTTGAGGGCAAGAACTGTCTTTCTTGTTTGTATTTATATCTCCAGAATTTAGGCCAACTTAGGACACATATTAGTGCTTCACAAATGGGTTTTAATCATTTGTCATCATTGTTATTGTGTGTGTTTAAGGTAAGAGCTACAAATCTGCGATTTTATTAGGAAATTCCCTCTATGGCAACATCCCTCCAGGAATGCAGATTGGCACACTATTTCTTAATTTAGAATATTCAGGAGTGGACTAGTGGCGGAGGGCAATTGAAAAAAAATTTGTGTGTGCAGTTACTGAGCTAACAAATATCAGAGGCAAGTCTCAAACCCAGCTTCTCCTAAATTCAAGGCTGGCTCTTTATTTAATATCCATGCTGTTTCTGTTTTCTTTGGGGGATGTTGGGGTGGTATGGGGAGGGCAATTGCACATATCTATGTATATTACAGAATTCTTGAATTGTAACGGATTACAGTGCCTGATGAATCTATTTGTTACCTATATCATGCAACTATTATATTTTTATTTTGATTCTCACAATCAAAATAGATTTAAAATCAAATTGAATCAAGCCCTCAATCTCTATGCATAAGCTTATAATTTTAGAACCAGAAAGAGCCTTAGAGAACATCAGGTCCAATTTCTTCATTTTACAGATAAGGAAATCAAGGCCCAGATTAAATGGGGGCAGTATGACACAGTAGATGGGACACTAGGGTTGGAGTCGGGAAGACCTATGTTCAAATTTTATCTCAAAAACCAACTAACTCTTTGGACAAAGAACTTAAACAGTGCATGCCTGTATTTCTTCATTTATAAGATGAAAGAGTTGGCTTTTATGACCAGTAAGTTTCCCTTCCAGATCTATGTGTATGATCTTCTGAGTAGCCTAAAGTTATACAGCTAGTTAGTAATTGGCAGGGTAGGAATTAGAATCCAGAGTTTCTGGACCTCAGTCCAAAGCTCTTTCTATTAACCAGGACTTTATCCCATCACCTTTCTCTAGCAGTATTTATTTAAAACAAATGCTAGAAATTTGCCCGGTTTATAACAAAACAAAACAAAAATAAGTTACCCTCTCCTCTAACAAAGCCATGTATTATAGTTTTATGTTAACTGTGGTGTGAATGTTAGAGATGTCTTTTAATCCCAGGAGTGTCTTTCAAGATCACTTTTTTACAGCAGTAAATTGGGATGTTCTTGGTTCACTCTCCCTCTAGAGGATTTTTCTGGCTAATACAATTCAAACACAGCCAGTAGAAATTGTCTTGTATTGAGATCCAACTTGAATCTCACTTGGATATTGTTTCTTTCTATTTAATTTGAATTTAGGGTAACTTAATCAATGATGCCTCTCATCCTCAATGCCTGTTTTTTAGGATTTCTTTTTATTTAACTTGAGAAATCAGAAACTTAGAGGATTGGTTATTTGAGCAGCAGCCATGACATGGCTAGAGGAATACTTTGAACAGGTCAGTAAAGCCAAAACCTTCACCATCTTCTTGGAGAGCAGCCACCTTTAGGAGGGAGGGATGCACTAAAGGGTTACATTTATAAGTAATGTACATTATTAGGTGTCTGATGTTTACTTCAGTATCCTGACTGGGTACATTCTGAACTTGAGGTTGCATGAATTGTATTGTTTTTGTAGAAATTTGGTGCTTCTGAATGTTGCATGAATTGGATGTAAGATGAAAAGGTGGCTCCTTCTGAAGAGGAAATGGCAGCAGAAGGACTTTGCTCTTGGATGGAATACTTGTTGACGTGTGGCCAATGTCTTCTCAGGGGCTCGCTTACCACTGTGTCTCTTACCCTGGGAATTTCCTGGTTCTGGAGAGGAAGCAAAAAAGCAAAACATAGAACAAATCCCATTGCAATATGCCATGATACACTATGGATTAGACCAAACTTTGTCCCCTTGAATAGAACGAAAAGCCCGACATTATGTTGTAGCCATAGTAATCAGCAGAACCCCGCAATCTGCTGGGCTGAGGAGGAACATGCATGCCCAGGTCTACAGGAGATGCTCCACTTCAGCATTTCAGGGGATTCTTCTGATCACTGCATTACATAGAGCTAGCCTAAAGGAGTTTAATAATAATCATGATTTTAGCAATGATGATGATAATTAGAATTTAAATAATGTTTTAAGATTTCCAAGATTTCCTCAAAAGTTTTCTTAAAGAGGTTGTCCTACCCTCCTCCCCTCTCCTCTCTTTCTCTTTCTCTCTCTCCTTTGTCTTCCTCTCTCTCTGTCTCTCTATATGTATAGGAGCATCTGTATATACACATGTATAGATGTGTATATGTATACACACACACACACACACACACACACATATATATATATACATCTATATATAGAGTGATTCTTATCTATCTTCTGGAAATAGGTATATGGATAGATCTAGGGATATATATTGATCTACCTGTCCATCTGTAGTCTCTGCTCTACTGTAGTCTATATATCTATATATTATAGATAGTAGAGATATAGCTATAGTATATGTCTTTATATAGTATATATATAGATATATAGTATATGTGTAGTCTATATATCTATCTCTGTGTACGTATGTATATGTGTATATATACACATTATATATGTGTGTTTATATGCATTTATATATATATATAAACATATACATATATACATATTCATATACATACACACATAGGGTTAGGGTTACCTCATAATAATCTCAATAAGTTAGGGTCTATTTTTATCCCCATATTGCGGATAAACTCAGGCTGAGTGGTTAAGTGACTTGTCCTAGGCCATAATGCTGTGCACTTAGGTCTTCTTGACACCAAATCTAGCATTCTAATCATTACTCCCCTTTGCCTCTAATTCAGTGTCCCCAATCCTATCACCAACCAGAGGTTTAAGAGAGCTCTACTGCAGTTGAAAGGAAACTATAAATTTCAATAATTGCAGGCATAATGAGCCCAGGTCACTTCTCCCCTTTCTGTCTAACAGGATACTAGCTACATAACCTCTGCTATACTGTATACAGCAGGCTTCCTTTGACCTTGTGTCGGTCACTCATATTTGCCCCTGAATCTTTATTCTCTATAGAAAAAATATTTCCTCAAGGACAAAGATATATAGGATAATTGGTGGACAACCTCTTTAAGAAAACTTTTGAGGAACTTGAAGATATTTATTATATCAGTTCTCAGTTTAGTTGGGTAAATAATCCCAAATTCTGCCAAGTCTTTAGCTTTTAACTGTCTTATTTTTAAACATTCATTCTTTTCTAGCTCTTTTCTGAATTCTCTATTTCTTTACCAATTAAAGCCAGACCCAATACTCCAGGAAGGATCTAGGCATTCCAGAAATCATTTGAAAGTTTGATCGACCTCTTCATTCTCTTCTTGGCTAGCAACAGTAAAGGAAAAGAAAGGAAAGAAGATGCTGATGCTGATTTGCTGATGGGTGATGGTGCTAATCAGAATTTCAGAGAGGAATTTGTGTTCAAAAGTAACTAGAATCTGGAAGTCGTTTTAATTAAAGTCAATATGATCAACACCTGGCCAGAAGTACCATCTATAAAATGCAGGGATTAGACTGTATGATTTCCAAGATTCTTCCAATTTGGATATTCTTGGTTCAAATCCCAGCTATGCCGTGTGTATTTGTTGTGATATAAAGAGTACTTACTCAGAAACTGGAGGACCTGGGTATAAATCTTGCCTCTGCTTCTTACTACCTGCACATCGGAAGTGAGCACTTAAGCAATGCTTATTGACTAACTGACCAATCTTGGTGGTTGTTGTTCAGTCATGTCCAACCCTTAGTGATCCCACACCTCATAGGCTTATCATGGGAGCTTCCCGACATTTTCATGTCCTTGATCTTACTTTATATGGGAAGGACATGTTTTCCCAAAAATCTGAGGTTCATTCGCCTGTTCCACAGGATCAAATGAGACAACAACAAGTAAAGGACTTGGTGTATAAATGATCACTGTCACCATCTCTGTCATGATTGTCACCATCACCATCACCTGAAGTAACATAAGGAGTGTTTTGGGGGAGATTGAATCCAATATCTTCTCCAGTGCTCTTTCCTCTCATAGAAGGATGCTCTATCACTTAACTTTCTCCCCCGTCCCATTCTATATATGGTCTTCTCTAGCCTCTCTTGGAAGACTTAAAGATGTATCAAAAAATAGTGTTCACCACTATGTTCTTACCTCTGAACTTGGGCCCTCACACACTCACATGTATTATGCTTTCCTGAGCGGGCAGCTGTCAAGATCTGCTCATTCTAAAGGACAGAGAGGGTGTGAGTGTGTGTGTGTGTGTGTGTGTGTTTTAATATAGCAAGGTATATGATTTTTCTTCAAAGTAGATAACAGAGTGGTATCCGATCATCAGCTTCCTGAAAATGGAGCTTAGGAATTTAAAATAAAGCTAGGTGGTACTGTGGTTAGAATGCTGGGTCTGGTACTCCTCTCTACCTGAGTTCAAATCTGGCTTCAGACACTTACTGGCTATGTAACCCTGGGCAAGTCACTTAATCCTGTTTGCCTTAGTTTCTTCCTCTGTGAAATGAGCTGGAGAATGACATGGCAAACCACTCCAGTATCTTTGCCAAGAAAACACCAAATGGAGTCATGAAGAGTTGTACATGACTGAAAAATGAATGACAGAAATTTGACTTCCTAAAATTCTGCATAGACCTAGCAAAATTTAACCTTTTTTGGTTGAGAGTCCTAAATATTTCTCCTTTTCCCTCTTCCCTCCTGCTAATTATGTTGACTATTTTCCAGAAGGATTCATTGTGATATTGAATTTCTAATCCTAAAACCAAATGAAACATTATTTTATGAAATAACTGCGTAGTACATCAGTGTCAGAGACAGGGAAGCCTAATGGAGAGCCATCCTCAAAGTCAGGTGGAATTGGTTTCAATTCTACTCCTGACAACCCACTACCTATGTGAATATGGACAAATCGCTTCACTTCTCAGTAGGTCAAGCAACCATTGGAGTATAAAAGTTACAGAATTGTCCAGAGTGTTCTCTATATCAGTGAAATCATATGTTTAGTCCTCTTTAAAAATCATCTTATTGTACTGTTATGAAAATGCTTGTTTTATTCCATAAACTAAAAATAAAAATTAAATTAAATTTTAAAAATTCCTCAGACAAAAATGTCAATAAAATTCTTCCCAAGCAAATAAAAAAAAAAAAACACATGAATGTATTTTGGTGTAGTGGATAGAGGGAGGCAGCCTTAGGATCCACAGAAATCTGGCTTACAGCCTCTAACTAGGTAACTTTGGGTAAACTGTAGAGCCTTTCATAGCCCCAACTAGAAGTTACAATTGAGTTGCTGTCCTACTTTGGTAGATGGATTTTCCACATAAGGAATTCCCTCAATCAGGGGCTCTTTACCAGGGTCCACGGGCTTCCCTTTGTTTGTTTGCTTTTATATTTTGAAAATTGAATTTCAGTATAATTGATATCCTTTTGAATCTTCTGTATTTTATAGTATGCATTTTAAAACATTATTCCAAAAAAGGGGACTATAGTTATGACTATACTGCCCCAAAGATCCATGATATATACAAAAAGGTTGAGAACCCCATAGTTAAATGATGAGAAAACATGTGTAAACCCCTCCCCATTCCCTTTACCCCACCCTCACATACTGTATGTATATATAATGCAAATGTGTGTGTGTGTGTGTGTGTGTGTGTGTGTGTGTGTGTGTGTGTTATCACTGAGCTTTGTAAAAGCCACATTTATCTTGCATTGACATTAAGGCCTAGATGGAAATGTGGAGATCTATTCAAAATGGAAATTTTTTCAAATGCCAGGGACACATTCAAATCCTCAGGCAATCACCAGCACTCCCTAAATGACTTCTCATGTACAGTAGCAACTTGACTGGCTCCCCCTCACGACTTCCTCTCTGGAATCATTAGCATTGTGGTGCAGATTTCATGTTTTTCTTTCTTTAAAAATGCAGTTAAATTATGTTTTTCATCTTGGGGCTCCTTCCTTAACTACTTTAGAGGCACTCACAGAGTGACTGGGCCCCATTGCTACCAAGAAATTGGGCTGTGGGTACATTGTGAGGAATAAATAGATGCCTTTTGACTCCAAAGGTGGATTAGGCTGGGGAACAGTTGTAGGAAATTGACTCTTATTAGGACGCAGAATGAGCAGGGCAGCTGTGCAAAAATACGGCCTGCCTTCCCATCTTCTGCATTTTGAACTTTTCCAAAGATATTTGCTGCTCAATTCCTTCATTGAAAGGCAACCTAGACAGGCATGATCTTTGCTTTTAGATGTTACCATGGTGATCCGGACTTGACTCTTGCTACTGACCAGGATAGAATGGTTTCCCCGAGCCTCACAAACACACTTTTTTCAAAGCTTCTAAGTCAAGTTGGAATGTTGTCTCAGTTTGTCTATGAGTGACAAGATAAACAGGGTACCACAAAACTGTACATGGGTTTCTTATTGTTTTTTGCTGCCTTTTGCCATTGTTGATGCCCCCTAGGACCTATCCTGGTCCTCAGGATCAAGACCGATTTTTCAAGCTATGGGGATAAAGTCTTTTGAGATTCCAGCAGGCAGTCACAAACCATATTTTCCCCCAAGTATTATGGGTTTTAATCCTCTCTCTCTCTCTCTCTCTCTCTCTCTCTCTCTCTCTCTCTCTCTCGCTCTCTCTCTCCCCCTCCCTCCCTTCCTTCCTTCCTTCCTTTTTTACTTCCTTCCTTTCTTCCTTCTTTCCTTCCTTCCTTCCTTTCTTTTTTCTCTCTTTCTTTCTTTTTCTTTCTTTCTCTTTCCCTGATATGCTAAGATTGTCTGAATCATAGACCCACCTTCAGAATTGTTCCTCCCAAATATTCTGCTAGACTCACGAAACCATAGACCTCCTTTTAAAGTGACACAGGTTTTTACCCAATGCCTGTTCTTCATTATGCAAGAAATAATTTCACTCACAAATACAGACAGACAAAAGAACCAGTTACAGATTTTTCACAGCTATGGTTAAATGATCACTAAAAACAATGCATTTGCCAGGATTGGAAAGGGAGATGAGGGAAATGGGAGGAGGGGTGGAGGGGAGAGCTCTCATTTTTCTTAGCAAAGCTTTCAGAAAAAAAAAAAATGAAAGAAAGACAATCTCATTTTCATCTTCCTCCATTTTGATGATTCCAGTTTCATAAACCTTGGGAAATGGCTATCAGCAAAATGCCAAGCACCAAATGAGACCTAATAGGGTTAGGATTTGAAATCAGGCAAAGGTTAGAAAGCAGAAGTGAATGACAATGAAGGGGAGAAGGATGGGGTGTTAATAGAAGAGAAAGGTGGAAGCAGAGTAAGAATTGCCTAGGATGCATGAAATAATTTGAAATGCAGCTATTGGCAAAAGGGAAGCAGTGTGAAAAATCCTATAAAATATTTATGAGCTTAGATTCAGGAGCCCCTGGTCTACACAATTGCAATTATCCAGATAATTTGGGGAGGGCAGAAGAGCCGTATTTTTTTTTCCCAGAAAAAATGTTTTCTCTATACATATATTTTGCTTCCTTAAAGCATCACACATTGGAAATGTTACTCACCTGAGAGTCAGGGGGTCTTGGTTCCAATCTCAGTAACTTACCACCTGTGTGTCTTTGGATAAATCACTTACTCCTCTTTTCTTGCTTGGGTTCCTCATTCTTAAAACAAGGAACTTGACCAGATGCCCTTCAAGTTGCCTTTTACAGCTAAACCTATTATTCTGGGATCTACATTTGATTTTAGCATCTCAAGCAAGTTTTGAAGGCTTTGCATTATAGAAGTGTGGAAAGAGGAATGCCCCCCAGCACCTGTTCTGTTAAGCTACTTGTGCTCTGATACACCCAGGAAAAGCACATCAGGCCTAGATAGGCCCCTTTGAGACTTGGTCCCTTGGCACCTCATTTTTTTGTCCTCAGGGACAGGCAGAACAGACCAAGTCTCTGATATACAAGAGTCCTTCAAATGATTAAAAATATAATTCTCTTCAGAATAAACGTCCCCAATTCCTTTGACTGATTTTCTTACAAAGCAATCTGAGGGCACTTCACAATTCTGGTTAATCTTCTCTAGATACCCCTTTAGCTAATCTCTTAATTTTGTTTTGTTTTTAAAACCAGACCTGGGCTTTCATAAATTTAGGGGACTCTGGCTATGGAAAATGAAGACTGGTAATTTACCTGCCATTTCTTATCACAGATGTACATATCCCATACATGTATGTAATATATACATATATACATATACATGCCAAATGCACATGTGTATTGTACACATGTGTGAGTATATAGTTTTAGGTATATTTATCTATACGTACACATAAGATACATGTGGGCATATATATATATATGACATGTGCAAATATATGCATATACATGTATAGGTAATTTTATTTCAATATAATTTACTTCCTTTGTAATACTATGGGTAGGGATTTTTTAAATTTTAGGCATAAAAATTATTCTGAGATGGGGTCTATAAGCTTCACCAGATTGTCAACCAAAAGGATTCCAGGACACATGGGAGAAAATGGTTAAGAAATTTAAGAGAGTTGCCTGGAACAATGAGAAATGAAGTGATCTATCCAGGGTCATAGAGTCCATCTATTTCAGTTTATTGGATTAAGGTCTTCCTAATTTCAACTCATCAATCTACTACAATAGCCTGCCTTATTGGATAATCAATATTCTTCTTAAAATGGAGTGCCTAGAATTGGGTGTAGGATTCCAGATGTGATCTGACTTCTTCACCCTACACCTAGCCCATTGTAACCTAAGATGGTATTTATTTACATAATTGTCCATCCATTCATTTATCTATTTGCCTACCTCCCCATTTTATCTCTCTCCCTCCCTCCCTCTCTCTGTCTCTCTCTTTCTCTGTCTCTCTGTCTCTGTCTCTCTCTCCATCTCTCTCTTTTTCTCTCTGTGTCTCTGTCTCTGTCTGTCTCTGTCTCTCTGTCTCTGTCTCTCTCTTTCTCTCCCTCTTCAAGAAAAGTAGTACAGTATCATTACTCCCATTTTAAAGATGAGAAAACTGAGGCTGTAAGAGCTTTAATACCTTGTTCATGACCTCAGACATAGTCTTGGAGGCAGGATACAAACCTAGGTTTCCAGATCCCAAGTCTAAGGCAGTATTTTCTGAGAATGCAGCAATGCCGAAAACCCCAACACTGTCAAAATTACATTAAGGATCATTTTCTATGGAGCTTGTCAGAGGATTCTATGATGAGGATTTGGTGGGAAGTATTATCTCCATTTTGCAGTTGGAGAATCTTGAGTGTATCACTAGTTGGTGATAGTTTCTGAAATAGGATTTCTCTGAGAGCCTGCCAAGTATCTGTCTAAAACATCATATCCCTTGCAAAGATTTCTCCCATGCATTTGGATTATGAAAAATAGCTGTTTTTTTCCATCCCTTTTATTTGGCAATTGAGTACAGGAGCTGGTAATGTACAACCTGTAGTCAAAATACAGTTTTTTTAGGGGCTCTAAATAGTTGACAAGGGGCTGTAGGTCCTTTGCTATGGGGGCAGCTACTGGGTCATCCATCCAGCTCAAGGCTCAACTGGAATCTCAGAGGCCAGTCACTAAACACTGGGACCTGGCCCAGGAAGAGAGGGTTCATGTCTGGCAATACTTAAAACTGTGTGTATATGCATATGTATGTATGTGTGTATATATACACATATTAGGTATATAATATATGTGTATGTGTGTACATATATACACATACACACATATATACATGTTGTGTATATATACATACACATATATACAACATGTAGATTATATGTTCATAGATATGTCTATAGATATATAAATATGTATATAATCTCTATGTAATATATCATATATACTATTTATTGTATATAGACATCTCATATATATGATATACATACCTATGTGTATGTGTGTGCATATATACACATGAACATACATAACACATATAAATTACATATGTATATGTCTATCTATAGCTATCTATCTATAGATATGGAGATAATATGTATATAGTTTATACATGATATATTATGTATACATTATATATTATATATTTATACAGATCACATGTATGATAAATCTATGTATATGTATGCATATATACATATGCACATGTACAAAAATATATGTATAGATTATATATCTATAGATGGGTAACTATCTATAGATATGTGATCTATATTTGATATATATATCATGCATATACTATACATATCATATATGATATACATATTTATTTGTATGTGTGTACATATACACACATACAAACATATAGAATAAAACTATCTCTAGATAGATATATATGTGCTGTGTATGTGTGTGTATATGTGCACACATACACATACATACCTATTATATCTATAGAATGCAACATCTATATAATATACCAATGTGTATATATGCACACACATGCACATGTGTACATGTTTATGAATGTGTACATATATTTATGTGTACATATGTAAAATCTTTCTCCATTTCCATCCTTGTGGCTGCTCTCCTCCTTCACATACTTCCAGATCAATGAAGAAAACAAGGCTCTGAACAATCAGGATTTCTGTGTTTCATCCAAGCAGAGTACTCCAAATACTTCCAGCTGTGGAGAATTGACTCTGTCCCCATTCATTCTGAAAACCAAAACTATACCAAGTGGTGTTTGGGCAAGTCGCTAACAGAAGGACATTTATATAACCTGGAGAGCAATTAGAAGGGAAGGGCAGGGATGGTGGTGAAGGAGCAGTAGCTTGCATGCCACATGTGGGTCAGTTTAAGGAACTGGAAATGTTTAGGCTGGTTGGTCCATGATAGCTGTCTTCAAGTAGTTGAAAGATTGTCACTGGAAGAGGGATTAGAGTTTCTCCCATTGCCCCCAAAGGGCAGAACTGAGAATAATGGTTAGAAGTAACAAAGAAGAAATATTAATATTGGTGCAAGGAAAATCTTATTAACAGCTGGATCTATCTGGAAGTAGAATGAGGGGAGTGGGATTCCCCTTCAGTTGAGGTCTTCCAGTGATGCTGAGGCACTTGTCAGATATGTTGTAGAATCATCCTTGTTCAAGCATAGGTTGGACCAAGATCCCAATTCCACGTGGTGACTGAGATCGAGTGGGGCATCAAAGAACTCTGATGAGTTCTCATTGCTGAGATCAGAGACCCAGTGCAGGAAGAGACCTCCCAGGTCAAGTTCCTCATCTTACAACTAGCATTTACATAGAGTTTAATATTTGCAAAGTGCTTTATGAATATTATTTTATTCTTACAACAACACTGGGAGCTAGGCATTATAATCATTTTTACAAAGAGTGAAACTGAAGCAGCCTGAGTTTCAGTGACTTGCCCAGGGTCACACATCTAGTAAGTGCCTGAGGACAGATTTGGACTCAGGTTTTCTGAATGCTAGGTGCAGTGCTCTGTCCACTGCAGAGTACCCGACTATTGCCAGTGAGGTGCCAAAGATCACATAGGTAGTAAGCATCAGAATTTGAACCCAGGTTCTTTGACTTGGGGCAGCTAGGTGTCACAGTAGATAAAGTATTTGCTGGACCTGGCATCAGGAAGACTCATATTCTGGAGTTCAAATCTGGCCTCAGACACTTACTAGCTGTGTGACCCTGGGCAAGTCACTTAACCCCATGTGCACACATATACAAGTGTGTAAAATGCCTCAGTTTTCCTGTGTGAAAAATGGTCTAGAGAAGGAAATGGCAAACCACTCCAGTATCTTTGCAAGAAAACCCCAAATGGGGTTACCAAGCATTGGACATGACTGAAATGATTCAACAAAAACCACCACCTCTAACTCCAGAGTCAATGCTCTTTCCACTGTCCCAAATTATTAACCCAGTGGTGCCCTAACAAACATTTTTCAGCAATACTTTTGTCTCATGTTCTTAACATCCTCCCTCCTTTCCTTTGTTTATACCTCAATTAATAATATTAATAGCATTTATGTAGCACCTACTGTATACCAACGACTGTATTAAGTACTTATATTATCTCATTTAATCATCACTACAACCCTGGGAGGTAGGCACTATTGTTATACTCATTTTATAGCTGAAGAAACTTAAGGCAGGCAGAGGTCAAGTGACTTGCCCAGGGTCACACAGCTAGTCAGTGTCTGAGGCCAGATTTAAACTCAAGTGTTCCTGATTTCAGGCCCAATACTCTATCCACTGCATCACCTAGCACCTAGATATTTCTTTGCATCTGTAATTTTTCTCCAGTTTTCTGTATTTCTATTCCCACTCCTTAATTTTTACTATCAATCAATTAATGAACATGAATTTATTAATGCATTTATTATAGCTCAATAATGGGCCAGTGCTTTCCAGCTCTGATTTGGTTGAGTAAAAATTTTTACTAGTGACTTGGATGAAGACAGATTGCATGATCATAAAATTCACAGATGATACAAAGATTAGATGACAGAGAACCTTGATGGACTAGAACAGAGATCAGCAAATGTCAGCCTAGGGACCAAATCCAGCACTCTACCTGTTTTTTATATGACCCATCAGCTGAGAATAGTTTTTATGAGCTATACAAAAGCAGACTGCAGGATAGATTGGCCCTTGGGAAAGTTTGCCTATCCCTGGGCTAGAGCATTGTGTTGCTTCTAATAAAATGAAATACAACACAGAGGAATGTAAAGTCTTACACTTGGGTACAAAAAATTAGCTTCACAAGATTGCAATCTCAGTATGAGTCAGCAATGTCTGCTGCTGGCCAAATAGCTAATGGGATCTTGGGCTGCACTGGGGAGGCAGAGTTTTCAGGAACAGGGAGATAACAATCTGACCCTACCCTGCCTGAATCAGACCCCATCTAGTGGATTGGGTTCAGCTCTGGCTGCCATTTTGGTAAGTTGGGGAATGTCCAGAGGAAAGAAGTCAAAGATGGAGAAGTCATTAAGTCAAAACACTTGAAGGAACAAGGTGTGTTTAGCCTGGAGAAGAGAAGTCTAGATTGGGGAGAGAGGGAGAATGGAGAAGGCATAATGATAGCTATTGTCAACCTTTCACAGAGTTTGTTCTAAGAGACAAATGAAATATTGTGTGTCCACATCTGAATTTCTCTGTCCAGAACTGGCTTGATTTGGGAGTTGGGGTGCCCAGTTTACATACTTTTTCAATAGGGGCTATCACTCCTACTTCCTGACAGAGGAAATACTTCTATCAAATCACCCCGCAATAATGGCAGCACACTCTCAACTTTGGGCTATCTAGGCAGAAGAATCTGTCTCCACCCAAGCCTGAGCAAAATACAATGGAGCCTCCATACCTTTGATAAAATCAGTTCAGGATTGGGTTTGGGGTCTGACCAGGGTAAGACTCAATGCAATCCCATTATCAGTAATGTCTTTATGAAGAACTTTAGAGAAGGGAGCTGGGGGATGGAGCTCTGAGTCTCCAAGATACTGATTCTAAGAAAAATCATTTTTCACACTATCTTTACATATTTCATAGTGGAGAGATGAAACTTGTCCTGTTTTCTGGTTTTAGAAGGCAGAGCCGGAAGCAATTTCTTTCTTTCTTTCTTTCTTTCTTTCTTTCTTTCTTTCTTTTTTTCTTTCTTTCTTTCTTTCTTTCTTTCTTTCTCTCTCTCTCTCT
>WOXC01012134.1:0-43058 GCA_011680675.1 Gymnobelideus leadbeateri | reverse complement strand
TTTGCATATCTAGACATGTACAACATATACTGAATTACTTATCTCCCAAGAAGGAATGGGTGACAAGGGAGGAAGGAAATGGATCTGAAATTCGAGGTCGTAACATTAAATGTTTCAAATATATATATATATATATAAACACTATTATTAATACTCTTTTGCCTGTAATTGGGAGATAAGATGTGCAGGCATTGGAACACAAAGATTCATCTTCCTCTAATGGAGAAGTCGATGGGGGTATGGGAGAAGGTATGGGAGAGAGCAGATTGGAGGAAGCGATATCTTGTAGGACTGCTATTCTGGGAGGTTGGGTAGGGGAATAATGGGGGGAAAATGATTGTAACTCAAAATCTGGCAGAAAAGAATGATGAAAAACAGAAGTTAATAAAGCATTTGTTTAAAAAAAAAGAATGCTTGAAAGTCCTCTATTCCACTGAATGACCATATTTTACTATGAAACAAAATACTCAGTTTTGCTGGGTAGGTGACCCTTGGGTTCATTCGCAGCTCTTTTGCCCTCTGCAATATCATATTCCATGCCCTTCGATCCCTCAGTGTAGAAGCTGCCAGGTCCTGGGCTATTCTGATTGTGTTTCCACAATATTGAAATTGTTTCTTCCTGGCTGCTTGTAGTATTTTCTCCTTGATCTGGGGATTCTGGGACCTGGCTATAATATTTTTGGGAGTTTCCTTTTTGGGATCTTTTTCAGGAGGTGATCGGTGGATTCTTTCAACCTCTATTTTGCCCTCTGGATCTAAAACATCAGGGCAGTTTTCCTTGAGAATTTCTTGAAGGGTGATTTCTAGGTTCTTTCCTTGATCATGGCTTTCAGGTAGTCAATAATTTTTAAATTGTCTCTCCTGGATCTATTCTCCAGGTCAGTGGTTTTTCCCATGAGATATTTCACATTGCCTTCTAATCTTTCATTTGTTTGGATCTGCTTAACAGCATCTTGATTTCTCATAAAGTCATTAGCTTCCATTTGCTCCAGTCTAACTCTGAAGGAATGAATCTCCTCAGTGAACTTTTGAGATTCTTTTTCCATCTGGCAAATTCGACTTTTAAAGGCATTCTTCTCCTCATTGCCCTTTTGGGCCTCCTTTGCCATTTGAGCTAGTCTATTTTTTTAGGTGTTGTTTTCCTCAGTCAGGCTGTTGACCCTCATTTCATACTTTTCCTGCATCCTTCTCATTTCTCTTTCTAATTTTTCCTCCACTTCTCTTATTTGATTTTTTAAGTCCTTCTTAAGGTCCTCTATGGCCTGCAACCCGCTCATGTTTTCCCCTGGAGCTTTTGGAGCAGGACTTCTGACCTCACAGTACTTTTCCCGCTCTATGCCCCCAAAATAGGAGTCTAGGGTTGCATTTTTCTGTTTCCTTTGCCTTGGCATGTTGCCACTTAATTGCTTGGCTTTTGGGCTTGTTGCCAAACTATGGCTTTAAGGCCAGCTAGAGGAATTTTCGTCCGGAATGTGTGGGGGGGCAACTTCCGTTTCTGGCAAGCTGTAAACCCACCCACAACTTCCACCCTAGATCACAATCCAGATCCAGGGAGGTTAAAGCAAGAGCGATTACCCCCCAAGACTGATCTCTTTATTTCCCCAGGATTTGTAGGCTGGGAGCCAGAGATGCCTCTGAAAACTACAAAATGGAGTGTCTCCTCAGTGGCTTCTAGCCCCCAGGGGAGGGAGCTGATGCATTCCCCAAATACAGGTCCCAAAGTCCATAGGACACTAACCTCTTACTTTGTCCTAGGCATGTCTATGTTGATAATTCTGTAGTCGCCACAGCTCCTGGTGTTCTGGGGTTCCTCCAGCCGGCTGCTGGCCCTGCCTCCCTGGGGCTAAAACCTCGGCTCATGTGGACCTGGGCTCAGCTCGGCTCCTGCGCACTGCCGGCTCCCAGACCGCTGTGCTGGTCCTTCCTGCAGGGCTGCTGGGCTGTCCTCAGTGGGAGGTTAGCTTCTCTGTGTCGTTCTGTGGGTGCTGGAGCTCCAGAAATTGTTCACAGTCCTTTTTTACATAGTTTGTGGGGAATCTGGGGGCAGAGAGGCTTGGAAGAGCTGTTTCTACTCCACCATCTTGGCTCCGCCCCCAGTGTATCTTTTTTCAAAATTATTTAATTATTTCGAGGACTTTCACATAGAAAGAAAGAAAGAAAGAAAGCGAAAGAAGACAGATTCATCACATTCTGCTTCATTGCATAGAGTAGAACAAGTAGAACAGGATTGGGCCTTGTAAAGAGAGAAATTTCTTTTCAGTATCATTTAAATAATAATTAGTGCTGTTTATAAGTAGAATGAGTTGTCTTGAGAGGTAGTGGAGTCTAGACATTCTTGTCCCTGAAAGCCTTCAAGAAGAAATTTCCTATATGCTGAAGAAACTATAGTTAAAGTATGACTTGAAGTAGATGGCTTCTTGAGTGTGGAGCTCTTTGAATGTAGAGACTTTCTGTATTTTTATGTTTGCATCCCAGTGCCTATCACAGGGCCTGGAGAATAATATATAAGTTTAGTAAATGCTTGATGACTCTCAAGGACCGGACTGAAATGTTGACAGTGTCATCTCTGGCAAATGTGTCTGTTGTATGCTATGTAAGTAACATAAATGTTCAACACTCTTTGGTTTTCATTTGGAGTGCAAGTCAGAAGGAATCATGGTTGTCAACATCAGCAGGGATAAATCTGCAGTCTATTGGGGATTACCAGGTCTGGTGAGCACGTGTTCAATGAATCTCTTTTTAAGATGCAGATGCTGATTTTCTTTTCCCAATGTGGCCAAAAAAAAGAACAAAAAAAAATTCTGTATTGGATTAAGTTACTAATGAGTTTCTGAGCCATAGAGATTAATCTGACAATTGTGCCAAAATTCCACTTATGGAACCTATATAAGTGGCATCAGACCATAGTCTGATATTTGTTATTGATAGGGGGAACTTTTGATCTAAGCCTTAAAACAGCATACTATTTAGACAGTTCCAGTTTTCATAGATACATTTTTCTCATAACTACACTCTAGCATCTCTTCACTTTAGTTTTAGACACATACAAATAGCTTGAAATGTACTCATACCCCATAAGACATGTTTTCTATTTTTGTGTACATTTTGATCAATAAATTCTGTATCTTTTTATACACAGACTCTGTCTATTTTATTTTGATATAAAATACTAAGGGAGACTTTTTTTCATATTGCCTCCAATTTTTTATTGCAGCTGTAGAGTCTCATTACAAGAGGCCTACACTCAGTTACATCAATGCAGCCTGCTAGAAGACACACTCCCGGGGTCAGATCATTAAAGGGGCTTTAATCCTTTAGAACAATTTTTCAATACTGTTTACACTAGGGACTTCCTTGTACAAATCCTCTTTACACAAGACAAGAATAACATTGGATGGAACTATTTGTCTCTGATCTCTGCAAAGAAAAAGAGCAAACCAGAGTCCTCAGGGGGTTTTCCATCACTTAAACTTACCAGGAGGGGATTAATCAAAGATATCTAGTCTGCCTGATGTGCCATCAGCTGCAAAGCTGCAATCTTATTGATCAAGGTACAGTAGAACAACAGACTCATAGCAGCTGCAGGGCTAAAAGAAAAGGACTGGGATGTATAATATAGATTGTGGGGCAGCATCTGTACTAAGGTTGAGTGGAGCTGTGCTTGGTACTCTAAGAAAGGGGTGCCCTCATATTTGTAATTTATTCTTATGAAAAATTTAAAGCATCTGAAGCAGGCATATTTCCTGATTTTTTAGAGGGATCCCAGTCCCTAAACATTCATATCCTTCCACGCAGAAAACTTGGCCAAGTTATTTTTCGATTACTTAAACTTAAAGCATATATAAATGCTTAAAGAGTTCTTCATATCTATTTTTCTGGATTGTTATACAACTCGCTCCTTTATGACTTGACTAGTAATTAACTTGACTTTGAGTTTGCTGCATTGATTGCAGCCCTTTTTTCTCTATTCCTTTGATTTCTCTGTTAAATTCTTCTAGGCTAAATTAAGAAACACTTTCTACCTGACATGATAAAGGAGTAGTAATATTTGAACCCTTTCCATTCCTCAAATTGGAGGTAAACTTGCCAGTAAGAATTTCTACAATTGTTGGGTGAAGTTGCTATGAAGTACAAAAATGTAAATTCCTGCATGGCTTGACCATAGTTTGTATGTATTGTTAAGAGACTACATAGTGCAGTAGACAGAATTTTTCCTCTTGATGTAGAGACACCTAAGTTCCACTGCCACTACAGCTACCTGCTATGTGACCCAAGTCAAGCAACATAAGTTCTCTGGTGAATGTTCTTATCTGTAGAATGTAGATTAATAGAAACACTTACCTTTCAGAGTTATTGTGAGTATCAAATGGGATACTGTATGTGAAATATTTTGTATGTCTTAAATTATCCTGTAAATTTCATTTATTTTCATTCATATTATTGGTGTAATTCCCATTCCTTTTTAATGGAGTCAATAGAGAAATACTTCTGATACAAATTGCTATTGTGCTTTTATTCATCAATATTTAATGTTCTGAAGGCTGTCTGACAGACAGATTGCACAACTGCTTTTGTTATTGAGTGAAAGTAGTGAGTTGTACATTAACTTCCTTGGGCTCACTGAAAGAATTTTTGTAAAAATTCTATAAGTATAGTATATGGTAGGGATAATATGTAATCTATACTGTTCCGACATGATATTGGTGTCTTCTGTTAGTTTTGGTTTTTAGAATTTTGTATTGAATTTAGCTTGAATATTAGGTATTTTGTATTGTAAAATCTATGAAATATATTCTTTTTTTAAATTAATTTATTAGTTTAGTTTCAGTTAACAAGATTCAATTCCCTAGTTCCTTGATTTTCAAATTTCCTTTATTTCCCTCCCCACTCCCCACATGACAGCATATAGTCCAGTATAGGATCTGCAAATGCATTCATATTAGACATTATTCCAATTACAAAGGCGTATTGTACTAGGTGGGATGAAAGATGGTAAGGAAGAAATAAAACCAAACAATGAAAAGAACAAGATCATTTAGTTTGCTTCCATCAGGATTCAGGCTCAGTTCTTTCTAGTTATATCTCTGGATGGCGCATTTCTCACTTTCTTGAGTCTTTTGGGATTAACTTATATCACTGCATTGCTGAAAAGAGTCCAGTCTGTCATAGTTGGTCATCACAGATATGGTATGTCTGTGATTGTATACAAATTTCTTCTGATTCTACTCTTCTCGCTCAGCATCAGTTTGTATAAGTCTCTCCAGGTAATTATGAAATCCTTCACCTCCTCGTTTCTTATAGCACAATAAAATTCCATTACATTCATATACCACAACTTGTTTAGCCATTCCCCAATTGATGGGCACCCCTTTAGTTTCCAATTCTTTGCAACCACAAAAAGGGCTGCTAAAAATATTTTTGTACATATGGGTCTTCCTCCCACTTCTATGATCTCTTTGGGATATAACCCTAGAAGTGGTATGGCTGGGTCAAAGGGTATGAAATTGTTTATAATCCTTTGGGCATAATTCCAGATTGCTCTCCAGAATGGTTGGATAAGTTCACAACTCCACCAGTAATGTATTAGTGTCCCAATTTGTCCACATCCTCTCCAGCATTTGTCACTTTCTTGTTTTGTCATCTTAGCCAATCTGACTGGAGGGATGTGGTATCTCAGAGTTGTTTTGATTTACATTTCTCTAATTAATAGTGATTTAGAGCATTTCTTCATATGCCTATAGATATCTTTAATTTCATTCTCTGAAAACTTCCTATTCATATCCTTTGACCACTTATCAATTGGGGAATGACTTGTATTCATATAGATTTGGCTCAATTCTCTATAAATTTTAGAGATGAGTCCTTTATCAGAGACACACGTTGTAAAAATTCTTTCCCAATTTCCCACCTCCCTCTTGATCTTGGTTACATTGGCTTTGTTTGTACAGAAGCTTTTCAATTTAATGTAATCAAAATTATCCATTTTGCATTTTATAATGTTCTCTAATTCTTGTTTGGTCCTAAAGTCTTCCCCTCTCCACAGATCTGTCAGGTAAACTATTCCTTGCTTTCCCAAATTGCTTACAGTATCATCCTTTACACCTAGATCATGCACCCATTTGGACTTGATTTTGGTATATGGTTTTAGATAATGGTCTATGCCCAGTTTCTGCCATACTGTATTCCAGGTTTCCCAGCAGTTTTTGTCAAATAGTGCATTCTTATCCCAAAAACTGAGGTCTTTGGGTTTATGGAATATATTCTTAATATATTTTAATGTCTGGGTGCCTGACTATGTTATGTCAGTCATAATCATTAATCCCATTATAATTTATTGATATTGAATTATTGATAAAATTATATATAATTTTGCATCTGATATATATTTGATGTAATTATTGATATCAAAGATATTTTGAGGTCCCTATTTGTTCTATGTGGATCAACCATCTATTAATTTATGAGAGATAGGATGCTTCCGCTGCATAATTCCATCAAGTACTTCATGTATAGGTATTCAATAGGTATAAGTTTTTTTTTTGCAACCTGCACTAATATTTGTGAGGTTTCTACCATTTCCTTGCCTTATCAGCAGTGAAAATTCCAAGTTGTTTAAAATAATTTTTCTGTTACTTCTGGTGTTGGTGAGTTGGTTCTGAATTTCCAAAATAAATACTTCTTATTATGCATGTCACAGTCATTTTAATACCTTTTTGTTAACAAATTATTAGTAGATTTCAAGCAGATGTTTTCCATAAAGGAATGTTTTATTTTCTTTGTTCTTAGCTATGATATAGGATCTATTTGAGGATAAATTATTTTCATATTTTTAAAATTAATTTATTAGTTTAGTTTCAGTTAACAAGATTCAATTTCATAGTTCCTTGATTTTCAAATTTCCTTTACTTCCCTCTCCTCTTCCTCTACAACAGCATATAGTACAGTATAGGATCTGCAAATACATTCATTTTAGACATTATTCCAATTACAAGGGTGTATTGTACGAGGTGGGATGAAAGAGGGTAAAGAAGAAATAAAACCAAACAATGAAAAGAAAAAGATCATTTAGTTTGCTTCCATCAGGATTCAGGCTCAGTTGTTTCTAGTTATATCTCTGGATGTCACATTTATCTCTTTCTTGAGTCTTCCAGGATTGACTTATATTACCGCATTGCTGAAAAGAGTCCAGACTGTCATAGTTGGTCATCACACATATGATATATCTGTGATTGTATACAAATTTTTTTCTGTTTCTACTCTTCTCGCTCAGCATCAGTTTGTATAAGTCTCTCCAGGTAATGATGAAATCTGTCACCTCCTCGTTTCTTACAGCACGATACTATTCCATTACATTCATATACCACAATTTGTTTTCATATTAAAACTATAAATTTTACATTTTTTATATTTTTATCTTTATTAACAAAATGCTTTATTAACTTCTGGTTTACATCATTCATTTCCGCCAGATTTTGAGTTACAATTTTTTTCCCCCGTTTTTCCCCTATGCACCATCCCAGAACTACAGTCCAACAAGATATCACTTCCTCCAATATGCTCTTTCCCATATCTTCTCCCATACCCCCTTCAACTTTTCCATTAGAGCAAGGTAAACCTCTGAGCCCCAATGCCTGAACATCTTATCTGCCAATTACATGCAAAAGAGTATTAATAATAGTATTTATATATATTTGAAACATTTAATTTTAAGACATCGATTTTCAGATCCATTCCCTTCCTCCCTTGTCACCCCTTCCCTCTGGGAAGATAAGTAATTCAGTATATGTTGTACATGTCTAGCCATGCAAAACATTACCATAGTAGATATATTGTACAAGGCTGCTTATAATTCCCTCCCACCCATCCCACCCCCCACCTGATCCATTCCCTACTTGATCCTGTCCCTCTTCTATAGTGGGTATTTCCAACCTCCCCTCCCCCCAAGGATGCCCTCCCATCCATCATCCCTCCTTTCATCCCCCTTCCCCCTATTCTGCTGCAGGTTGAGATATCCCATTTAGTATGTATGTCATTCTCTCCCTGAACCAAATTCAATGAGAATGTGGTTTTGTCTTTTTGCCTTCCTATTCTTCCCCTCCTCTGCAGCCACTTCCCCTTGCTTCTTCTACATGAGATAGTTTACCCTACCCTGTCTCTCCCCATCTCCTCTTGCCACTTTCCTCTCTCACCTCTTAGCTTCACCCCTTAAGTATCATCCCTTCCCACCAAATTCAACCTATGCCCTCTATCCATGTATAACTGTAAACATATATACACACATTCACATATGTATTCATATGACCATACACCCTTCTTCCATTATTTTCATACTGAGAAAGGTTTCATCAGTCACTGTTATTGTTTTTCCATGTAGGAATGTAAATAGGTCAACTTTGATAAGTTCCTTTTGATTTCTTTTCCCTGATTACCTTCTCAGGTATCTCTTGCTTCTTGTGTCTGGATGTCAAATTTTCTATTCAACTCTGGTTTTTTCCTCAAGAATGCTTGAAAATCCTCTATTCCACTGAATGACCATATTTTACCCTGAAACAAAATACTCAGTTTTGCTGGGTAGGTGACCCTTGGGTTCAATCCCAGCTCTTTTGCCCTCTGGAATATCATATTCCATGCCCTTCGATCCCTCAGTGTAGAAGCTGCCAGGTCCTGGGCTATTCTGATTGTGTTTCCACAATATTGAAATTGTTTCTTCCTGGCTGCTTGGAGTATTTTCTCCTTGATCTGGGGATTCTGGAACCTGGCTATAATATTCCTGAGAGTTTTCTTCTTGGGATTTTTTTTTCAGGAGGTGATCGGTGGGTTCTTTCAACCTCTATTTTGCCCTCTGGGTCTAAAACATCAGGGCAGTTTTCCTTGAGAATTATTTGAAGGGTGATTTCTAGGTTCTTTCTTTGATCATGGCTTTCAGGTAGTCCAATAATTTTTAATTTATCTCTCCTGGATCTTTTTTCCAGGTTAGTGGATTTTCCCATGAGATATTTCACATTGCCATCTATTCTTTCATTTGTTTGGATCTGCTTAACAGCATCTTGATTTCACATAAAGTCATTAGCTTCCATTTGCTCCAGTCTAACTCTGAAGGAATGAATCTCCTCAGTGAGCTTTTGAGATTCTTTTTCCATCTGGCAAATTTGACTTTTTAAGGCGTTCATCTCCTCATTGCCCTTTTGGGCCTCCTTTGCCATTTGAGTTAGTCTATTTTTTAAGGTGTTGTTTTCCTCAGTCAGGCTGTTGACCCTCATTTCATACTTTTCCTGCATCCTTCTCATTTCTTTTCCCAATTTTTTCTCCACATCTCTCATTTGATTTTTAAAGTCCTTCTTAAGATTCTCTATGGCCTGTAACCCACTCATATTTTCCTTTGGGGCTTTTGGAGCAGGATTTCTGACCTCACAGTCCTCTTCCTGTTCCATTCTTCGATCTTCTTTGCCCTCAAAATAGGAGTCTAATGTTTCATTTTTCTGTTATTTTTTTTTCCTTTGCCTTGGCATGCTGCCACTCAATTACTTGACTTTTGGGCTTGTTGCCACAGTAGGACTCTGCCACCAGACAGTGGAGCTTCTGTCCCAAAGCTGGTGTCTTCACAACTTCCTTTTCTGGCAAGCTGGATACCCACCTTGCCACCTCCACCCTAGACTACAATCAAAATCCAGGGAAGTTAAAGTAACAGGGATTACCTCCAAAGTCTGATTGCTGCATCTCCTGACAGTTCTCAGGCCAGGAGCTGGAGCTGCCACTGAAAACTGGAAAATGGCATGTTTCCTTAACGGCTACTAGCCCCTAGGGGAGGAAGCTGATGCGTTCCCCAAATACTGGTCCCAGAGTCCATAGGGTACTAACCTCTCAGTTTGTCCTAGGCATCTGTGTTGATAATTCTGGAATTGCCATGGCTGCTGGTGTTCTGGGGTCCCTTCAACCTGGTGCTGCCCCTGCTGCCCTGGGACTATAACCATGGCTCATGTGGACCTGGGCTTGGCTCTCCATGTGCTATGCACTGTGCTGTAGGCTCCCAGAGAGCCGTGCTGGCCCTTCCTGCAGGGCTGCTGGGCTGTCCTCAGTGTGAGGTTAGCTTCTCTGTGTTGTTCTGTGGCTGCTGGTGCTCCAGAAGATGTCCAGAGTCCCCTTTTACATAGTTTGGAGGCAATCTGGGGGGAGAGTGCCTTGGGAGTGCTTTTTCTACTCAGCCATCTTGGCTCCACCCCTTACAATTGTTTTGAAGTGATATATGCTTGTTCCAAGTATTTCAAGTATTTTTCTTAGTTTTAGCATGTTTTTAATCACATGCTTGGAGTTAAATGTTGATAGTTCTATGGGTTATTTGGAGTGATTATCCTGTTATTTCACTAACATTTTCTGAGTGTATGCTTGGATACTTTTCAAATCTATTATAATCCATTTTATGATGTCAGCACTTTATAGGACTAATGTTAAGCATAACTATATCATGTGAATCAATTTATTTAAATTAAGTTTCCACTGAGTTTTATGGCAAGCAAAGTAGTTAACACCTTGTTTCAGTTCATGATTGTGTCAACTATTAAAATCCAGAACTTGTGAATGCCACAACTTGTGAACCCTAGAATTTGTGAACTCCTGCAACAGGAAGGAGAGGAGCTAATGATCATATATAAGGAGAGGCCTAGGCTGGAGAGAGCAGAATTGAGAATAGAACTTTTGGTGGCAGAACTGAGAAGAACTGAGCAGAACTGAGAAGGGAGCTCTTGTGGTGGAGAAGAAAACTTGTCGTATCCTGGCACTCTGTGTTTGTCTGTTCTGTTTGTGTTCATGTTTGTTTGTGATACTTTCTATAGAAGCCCTGTGACCTTATTGGAAGCCCTGAAAAAGGATTTTCTGGTTGTCTGTTTACAGAAGTCCTGGAGGAGGGTTTTGGAGGTCCTGGGACTTCACTGATGATTTGTATTGACTTCTTGGACCTTGTTTGTGGGACTTTGTTGATTTCTATGTTGATGGTTTGTATTGACCCCTTGGACCTTGGTTGTGGAACTGTATGGATTTTTATACTTAATGATCTATGTTGAATTCTCAGGCCTTGTTGGTGGATCTGTGTTGATTTCACAGGCAGATAGCGAATTGATGATGGTGCCAGCAATGTGTATGAATGATGTTTTGTCTCTGCTAAGATTTGTCTTCCCAGAAACAGAAACTGCAAAGGACTTGAGGTGGAATGGACACTGTGAACCTCAGTATGGAATGAGAACTGGACAAGGAGCCAGACAAGGAACTGTGAGCTGCCTGCCTTTGAACCCAGGTGACAGTTGTGTAGATTCAGGAAGGAGCTGAGACCATGGAAGAGGAACCATGGAAGCTGAGATCCAGCCTTCAGTCAAAATGAAAAGATCTTTTCTTGTGTACCTGATGCTTACTAAGAAGATTATGATTTACTGTGACCTAAGGGTAAAGAATTTTGACCTTTGTACTTTGTGTCCATGAAGGAGCCACCTCCTTAAGGATTATTGAATTAAGGAATTACTGAATGCTTTACTTTGATTTTTGAAAATGCTTTTTCTTAATTTACTGTTGAATAAATAGAGAGTTCGCTATGCTATATAATTAGAACCTTGAAGCTGTTCACAAGCAGCAGTTCTCTGTTCACAGCCGCTTGTGCTTGAATTTACTGTTTTGGTTTCACAATATCAGTAGACCAGAATAAAGTGTTGTTGCTGTTGTTGTTGCTGCTGTTGCTATACTGATTTTCTCAGATTTTTTCATGGAGTTTAAATAGAATTTGTATACCTGATGAAATTAAACAAATTTGATGCTTCTTTTCAATATAATATTAGTTGAGTCTGTGTAGATATTGTTCATGGGACATCTATTAATTCTACTCATGAACTCTTGACTGCCTCATTGAATCTATAAGCATACAAGCTATTTTTGGTTATATTTGACAGATCTAGTGATATAAATATACTGTCCCTCTTTACTACTTTATTATTGCTTTGTAAATGAGAGCTAACTGTTCTAAAAGAACTTATTAATATATTTAACCAACTTCTCATGAACATCCTCTTTTTATTATACATTATGTGTCTTCCTATACCTGCCTTGATGTAGTGAACCAGTATATCATTAATATTTTATGGGTTTTTTCTAATTTGGACTTCTTCATGATAAATTATAAATAGACAAAACAGGTTTAGGAGGGGGTATTTTAGCAGCTGTGAGGATTAATTAAGGCTTAATAGACATGGAAGTTGAGCTTATTCTTTAAATCAAGGATTCTAAGAGGTAAAGTTGAGAAGGGTCTGTATTTCAGGAATGAAGATCATGTTACAAAACACAAATACAAGAGTTGTAGTGTATAGGGAATGTAGTTTTCCACCTGAATATCAAGTGCTCTGGAACACTTAGTCTACCTATTATGTTTTCTTACATGATGTTAAAATTTTAATGGGAAATACCTTATTAGATGAGGGCATTTAAAAGCTGAATTTTGCCCTGTTGAATCAAATGGTTTTTTTTTAATAATTAAAAATACTTAAGAAGTTTTTTTGTATTATTTTATTTTCTGTCTCACATAATTCAGCAAATTTTGTGCATATAAAGATGTGATTTGCTATACATTATAATTTTCATTGTCTCATTGTCAGGTTTCAGCAATGATACCTTTGATATTTGCTATAGATCATTCTGACAGTATTTTATAGAAAGGAGGGGACTAATATTGCTTTGTAACTACAGAAGTCCTCTGTAACACCTTTTTGGGGTTACTTATACTAACAATTTTTTCACTATACCTTTAATATGTTCTATATTTTCATCTTGAGAATTGATTCATTAATACCTTAAAAATTGTATCACTTATAACATAGCTTTCCTCTATATGCATCTGCTCTCTCCTTATTTTTTAGATCCTTAATTAATGCTATTTTCTTATCCTCAAATAGTTCATTAAGGATAGAATTTTAAGAGGGTATATACATTGTCTCCACATTATAGATATAAAAATCAAAGATCAGAGAAGTTAAATTATTTTTTATCAAGTCATAGATTTAGGAAGTCCTAGAGGCAAGAATAATTCCACTTCGAGTATATTATTCCATCTCTTCACTATCATGTCTCATTGAACTGTTGTTTTGAGTTTGAGTTTGTAGCAACTTTTACATTTAGTTGGACCTCATAGTACATCAGTCTCTTTTCTTGAGAATTCATCTCTTATCCTTTCTTGTCATGTGTTAATTGAATGTAAGTAGAAGGTAAGCTCTTGCTTTTATATTTTTACTTCTAGCAAGTCACCAAGGGCTAGTACCTGGTATATAGTAGCCAGTAAATCAGTGCTTCTTTATTTGGTAGTTGATTGACATTTGAAGTGAAACAGGAGATGGAGGAAATAGTAATACTTCTTAAAAAATAAAATTGAGCAATGTGATAAGCAATTAATTTGAGTGAGCTTTTATCATATGAGAGATTGCATTTGATGATAAAGCTCAAATTATTTCAGGGACATCCTGCACAACCCTTTAGACAAACCATGTAGATGTCCAGAAAGCCTCTTGGATATAATAAAAAAAAAGATATTCTCTGACTTGGACCTAAAGGCAAGGATGGAATAACACCTTAGAATTTTTCCATTATCAAGTTCAAGAACAGTATGGAAATTAGGCATCAGATAGTAATTCACTAAAGCACACTTTTGAAAACCCACCCCCTCCAACAATCTTTTGGAACTACTAATATTTCTCATTCAGTGTACTTGGTGTATAAACCAGGGCCATTGAAAGCAGGTCTGTTGTTCTATGCAGCATGTTTTAAATATTAAAAAGTAAACACAACTCAAAGATAGAGTTTCTTCAAAGGCAATATCCAGATCTGTGCCTAATGACTTTCACCTGTGATCACAGTGTTTTGCACAGTCTTTTGGCAGCCCCTATGAAAGACAGAAATCAATTCTTGATAGGTACAAGTACAGGCACATTGAAAAATGCGAGGAGAGATAAGAAAACACACACACATATGCCTATGCACATAAATGCACTATGGAAACAAAACTAATTGGAAAATGAAGAGAAATAGTTCAGGAAAATCTGTGGGTCTGCAATTTCCACTGAACTATTTCTTTTCCTAAGCAGCAATTTGGGATAATGAATTCATATTTGAAATGGCAGAACCTTATTTTGGGGGTGTGTCCTCTTTAAAAAGCTACTAAAGGCAGGGGGAGAGTATAAAATGAAATCTTCATCTTAGAGGTACTGATATGAATGCAATTATTGTACATGCACTGTAAGGAGCAAACAAATCAAGAAATAGTGTGAAAGCTCTCCATACATCCTGATCGACAAGAGTGATTACAGTGAGATGAAAACTATTTTGATTGGAGCCATTGTTTAGTTCTTAAGAGTCTGATGAAGCCCAGGAGAGTATGTGCATACCAACCCATTTGAACTGTGAACAAAATAGCCTTTAGACAAAGTTCTCTTCCTAAAGATAGTCCATGCATGCGGTAAGCAAGTTAGCCATACAATGTGGTGCTTCTTCAATGTCTTGTTATTTGTTAATTTATGATGCGTGGTACTGGTGGCAGAATGACAACCAGATATATAATTGGGAACAACTGGAAGGATTCCACAGTGAGACAAGTTGTCTAGGGGAAAACTCACTAGCCTTGGAATTTGTAAGAAATAGATTCAATTCTCACTTCTTACTTGATCATAAGAAAGTCCCCTAGTTTTTTTTTTTATGTTCTAAGTAATCCCTAACTACTATAACTTACAAAGGTGTTACATACCTTCATTTCAAGGCAGTTTTTATATTGAGAGTTTGTTATGCAAGTGAAATATCTGATCTGGAATAAAATGTGGCTGCTACTACTATGATTATTATTGCTAGTACTTCTACTACCATCATTAATAATAATGAAAACTGTTAAGTGCTATTCACAGATTTTATAAGGAAATGCTAAAAATTGTACCTTTTTTGCTGCTGAATCATTTCAATCATGTATGACTCTGTGATCCCATTTCTGCTTTTCTTAACAATACTGGAGTGGTTTGCTATTTCCTTTTCCAGTTCATTATATAGACAAGGAACTAAGGTAAATGGATAAAGTGACTTGCCCAGGGTCACATAGCTATTAATTGTCTAAAGATATATTTGAACTCAGACCGTCCTGATTCTAAGGATGACTCTCTATCAACTGCACTACCTAGCTGCCCCGAAAGCTGTAGTACATACTACTATAACTTACAATATTTAGCATATCCAAAATACACAATCAAGTTACCAGAATTAAGCCACAGAAACTCACTGTCCTTCAAGAATTAACATGATTGGTGTGACTATGTGGTTCAATGAATAGAGCAATGGCCCTGAAGTCAGAAGGAGCTGAGTTCAAATCCTACCTCAGACACTTAACATTTACTAGTTGTGTGACCTTGTGCAAGTCACTTAACTCCAATTGCCCTGACTCACCCCCTAAAAAAATTAACATGATATCAAATTATCATACTACAAATATAAAGCAGGAAATATTCTAGAAAGTAAAAAAAATAATTATACCACACCAAGAACAGCTTCAGAGAAGGCTGTTGCCTACAGATCAACAATAAACATTTAAGAATTGCATTTGAATAGATGTTGTCACATCTAATAATTATAATATCCAAAGTACATGGAGTGAATATTGTTCAAAATAGAGAAATCTAGCAAAAGAAACTAAATCTTCATGGGAACAGGATGAAGTTTCCATCATCTCCACTGTCCTGTGCACTCTTGGGGTTTTCTTGAAGGTATTTTCAGTGAGCCTATATGTCATGAACTTTCCTCCCAATAATACTTGCATTCAGTTAGAGCAATTGTTTTATGTAACTGGGAAATTTTCTACTAACCATTATTCATGAGTTCTTAGCTAATAATAGTTAATATTTATATGGTAATTTAAGATCTGCCAAAATTCAAGAATAAGAGTAAGATAGCAATTTGTCCCAGAACAATTTGTATTTGAGCACCATTAAATCTAAGATGAAAAGAACAACAATTACCACTCCACCCCACAAAATATGTTGATACATCCAATAAAAATAGAAGGTGTTGGATTGTTAGAAGCATTGCTTACCTTTTCTTACAGTTTGATCAGCAGAAGCAAGCATTGAAGTAATCCAAGATGTCCCAGTGGGATCATAAATGACAAACACTTTTGTTAGTAAATATAAAAAATAGAACAACTTTCCCTGAAACTTTATTCCTTAGTCTGATTTAGATATGTTAATAAATGGGTTATTTTTTGTCATTCTAGACATCCTTCTGACTCTTGTCCAATAGCTATAGGTGTATTCCAAGGCTGTGTTCTTAGTTTTCTGTCTTTCCCCTCAGAAAGTTTATCCTCTTCAGTGGGGATGACTCCTGTATGTATGCTTCTAGACCAAGACTATGAGACAATTGTCAAATTTAAGCTGTGTGTAGCAAATGAAAAAACAAAGTTGCTATGGGTTTTTCACAATGTGCCATATATTTGGGCACTGGAAAGTGGTTCTGTACTTATATATAAGCTAATATATCTGAGTCAGAGACATATGCAGAGAAAAACAGAGAGACAGACACTGAAACACAAACTCAGAAAGCCAGAGACACATACACATAGAAATAGAGATACAGAGACTAAAAGAGACTATAGCCCTAAAGAAAAGTGCAATTATTGTCAGATAAAGAGACACAGAGTCACATTCACAGAGAGAAAGGCACGGTGACAGAGATAGGCTCTGTCTCTTCATAGTTACTCAGTCACTTAATAATTGGTTTTTATTATTTTATTTTATTATAATTAATTATATATAAT
Organism: Gymnobelideus leadbeateri; assembly: GCA_011680675.1. Taxonomy (NCBI): domain Eukaryota; kingdom Metazoa; phylum Chordata; class Mammalia; order Diprotodontia; family Petauridae; genus Gymnobelideus; species Gymnobelideus leadbeateri. The sequence goes on along the minus strand of WOXC01012134.1, from coordinate 26,248 downwards.
AAAATATAGAATAATAAGATATATTAATATAAAAATAAATTGGCAATAATTAATCACCTATTTTCCTACTATCTGAGGTTGCAAAGGGGATGAAAACAAAGAAGAAAAATATCTGCTCTCAAGAAGTTAAAAGTCTAAGAGCAGCCTTCAACCTCAGGCCTATAAGGAAAGGATGTTTGACTTGATCTGCTATGGCCTTTGAATTTTAAGCACCAGGTTGATAGAAAATATTTAATCAATTTTCTGTCAAGAAGGCAAAGTAGGTATGCAATTTCAGGGAAATTTTAGGATTAGGGAACACTCACTTTAGGGGGATAATATTCCTAACACCTGAAGAATCATTCTTGATCATGCTGCTACTTCGATGTCTAGCCTACTGAATCCAATTTACCATGTTTATGAGTTTGAAGGTCTGGACTGGCTGCATAGTCTCATCTTCTGAGTGACCATCTAGAAGATCATTGAAAGTGATTTCACCAAGTTCCTTTTTGATCAGTGATGAAGTCCACTGAATGTAGTTCTTATTTTCTTCAAGACACCATAGTCCTAAAGAAAAGTGCAATTAGCATCAGACAAAGGTGAAATATTCATGGTTTCCTAGCTTCCTTGATTCTTGGAAATCTTTCTAAAGTAAAAGAGTCCATAGAAGTCCTAATCTCTTTAAAGATGGGTTGGTTAAATTCTTTACTGCAATCAGTTAATCCTTATTGGGACACCAAAGGGATCACAGACATAAAGAGAAAAAAATATCTATCTATCTATCTATCTATCTATCTATCTATCTATCTATCTATCTATCCAATTATTTTTTTTTCCTTCTCAGAATGATTAGGGGCTTCAAGTTGCTCAGTTGGAATAACAGGAATAGCTTTGAGTTTAGGGTCTGAATGTGCAATCATGATGTTTCCTGAAAGAAACAGCAGGCATGGTATTTAATTACCATGCAGTTGCCATTTGAAGAAAAGATGAGAAATTAAGGATGGATAATGAAAAGATTTTTAAATACCATTATAATCATTGCTTCCCTCAAGGAAAAAGAGAATGAATAATGGTTATCTAGGAAAAGGCCTCATAGCACCTTTGTGAATGAGAAATCTCTGTGAATTTATTTCCAAGGGTGTCAGGAATTGGGGTACAAAGGTCCTCCGAACATAGTACTTGGATCCATGAGGTACAGTGGAAAGACTACTGGCTCTGAAATCAGATGATCTATTTCTAAATCCTGCCTTTGACACCTATTATCTAACCCTGGGCAAGTCACAAATTTCTTGACCCTCTTGACCCTCAACTCTGGAACTAGGTGAGCCCTGAGCTCCTTTTAAGGTCTCAATTGGTAAATTTATCAATGACTAGAGACAAGCTATATATGAATGGTATTCCTGAATTTGGCACAATGGATGGGAGTCCTCATATTACCTTCCGACAAGGAGAAGGGCCTCTTCCAAAGGACTTGAGTATGTTGTAATCACTGAAGTATATATACATGTGTAATGGAAATGCAAATTTAAAGATCTTCCCTGCCCCTAGCTTAAGTGCACCTGGAGCCTGTGGTAGGAGGCTTGTTTTTCAGGAAAGCCCATACCTTGATACTTTGTGGTTGGGCAGTGGGTCCAGAAGGTTGTTACATTCTCTGAGCCAGGAGAAGGCTATATAAACCCTGAGGAGAGGCTTTGCTTTGGGGCTCACTTTGAGAAGTGTTGTGTGATTTGACCAGATGAGACTCTGGGAAGCCATTGTTGAGAGCCCCCCGGCTTTGAAAACCCAGATGTTGATGCTTCCCTCTCTGGTAACTGTGATTTGGTATTGATATAATGGTTGGACAGTTTGGAAGCCTGTCTGTTTGATCTGTAAGTTCTGTAACTCTGAAGTTCGGGGTGCTGACCTTTTTCCCTTGAACTAGGTAATGCATGTTTGTTTGATTAAAGTAAGCTTGTTAACCCATTTTGAGTTGCTTTCCTTTTGAAAAGCAGATCTAAGAAACTATATTGGCAGCTACCCTGGGGATATTGGGGTGCTTGCCGTTACAACATGCCACTCTCCAAAATGACTACAATGTTTATAAAAACCTTCCAAAGAATAAAAGGAATAATGAGATTATTAGTAAAATTTAGCATTGATAAGCTATTTCAGTTTTTGTTATGTTTTTTTTTTTTTTTGAGATTACTCATGGACTTACTGTAGCTATGACTCTTGATTCCTATGTGACCAGATGGTCTTTTAAAGTCTGGTTCCAAAAAAATGCAAGGAACTTGATTTGTAGATTCCTTGACTCTCTACTAGAGACTTGCCACCCATGGGTTCCTTCAAATTGTGCCTTGGAGCTGCTTTTCCAGTGTCTCTTCCAGCAGTCTATATGTAAAAGTCTATTACCACCTTCTGTGTATATAACATTGGGCAAGTCACTCTTAGTCTTTTTGTCATTTTTCTTGTCTTTGAAAGCCTAAGACAACAGAGTTGGTTTATGTTATCTTTTCCCATGCTAATCCCTTCGAGTCCTAACATTTTATAATTGTGTAGTCTATGATCCTAGATCTGGGGTTCTTGATCTGGGGTCATTAAGTGCAAAAATTAACTGCATCTCAATATAGTTGAATTCCCTAGTAATACCATGTATTTTATTTTGTGCTTTTAGAAATATTTTGAGAAAGGTCAGTAGATTTCACCATATTATCTAAAGGAGGTCCATGACACAACAGGTCTTAAGAACTCTCAGTCTTGATACTTCTCCCCTATTTTGCTATCTATATGTATGGAAAACATTTTAAGGAATAGACACATAAGGAATCTGAGAAGATATTATAACCAAATGTTGTCAGGTTATTTGATGATTTTAAACATTGTATAGATAATATCTTTAAAGCCCCTATAACATGTCACTTGGCCACTCAATTACTTGACTTTTGGGCTTGTTGCCACAGTAGGACTCTGCCACCAGCTATGGGAGCTTCAGTCCCAAATTCTGGGGTTTTCTCAACTTCTGGATGAATTAGTTAGGTGGCACTCTGAAGACTCCACACGCTCTGGCAAGCTGGTCACACACCCCAAGACCTCCACCCTAGACCAAAATCCAGATCCAAGAAGGGGAACACAAGAGCAATTATCCCCCACACTGATTGCCAGATCCCCCTGCAGTTCGCAGGCCAGGAGCTGAAGTTGCACTGGCTCCTCAGTGGCTTCTTGCTCCCAGGGGAAAGAGGCTAGGAACTCTCCCAACCAGTCCCAAAGTCCATTGGCCACTGACCTCTCACTTTGTCCTAGGCATCTATGTGTTGATAATTTTGGAAACTCCACAGCTCCTGGTGTTCTGCCTCCTTCGGGATAGAAAACAGCTGCAGGTACCAGAACATAAAGCAAGTATACATTTAATTCATATGATTTCTAATGGAATTATAGTATGATTACTTTGGTACTTTAATGCAATTATTGACTTCCATTTGAATTGGATAGCAGGGTTTTCCGTTTTCTTTCCTCTTTTTTAGTATAAGCATTCGATACAAAATTCTATGAACCAATGGCAGATACATTTTAGGGCCTTTTGCCTTCACTCCATGTTATCACCAATTCACTGATAGTGAAAACAGGGGGAAGATAAGGTAACTATTGATTTGGTCCTGATCTGTGCCACACATGGATTCAGAAAATTTGTGCTTCTGCCCATACATTGTAAGAATGAGCAGGAAGGGATACCAACGCCATGCAGTTGTTCTTCTGTCAGGAGAAAGTAGAACTTCAGAGTTTATATGCCCTGCTTTTGTGAACATCTTGATCAACTCAGTTACAGTGTTTGTTATATATTTATCGCAAAATAAAATCTTGGTTTTAGTTGAAAAACCATTATGATTAATCAAGAATCCTTTTGGCATAGCAGACAGAGTAGCAGCTTTGGAGCCAGGAAGACCTTGGTTTTAGTACTGCCTCTAACAAATATTGGTTATGGGTCCATGGGCAAATTATTCAATCCTTTAGACCCATACAGCTCTCTATTACTATATATAACCTTACTGAGTTATCAACTTTCATTGCTGGAGGGAGCTTACTGTATTTATGAAATCAAAGATGTAGCTCCCAACCTTGCTTCTTATTTCCTCACATGTCCACCTGCATGTGTGAAAACACCCCCCCACACATACACATATCCCTATAGCCATACCCCTAATAAAGAGGAATACTTTATTTTTATTACTGAGACTGTGGAAAAAGAAAGTTATCTTTCTTTCTTAAAAATTTCAAGGAACTTGTAAAACAAAATGGAATGTCTCTTTTTTTTTTTTTGGATGAAAATTTAAGATGATACCAGTAATTCAATCAATTGCTCTATAAATATTTATTAAGTACCTACTATGTTCCAGGTACTGTGGTCTACCTTAAAGAATAGCCTCAATGGAATTACTTTTGAAAATGTTCTACAATGAAAGAAAAATAAATGTAACTTACCCAACTACCTTATCAAACATTTGGAGATTAGAGTAGGTCAGTTACATAGCAAAAAGTTGCCAAAATCTATTTTGAAATATTTCAGCCAAACCAACCGGATATGGTCTAATGACATATAAGTTCTAGGGGTAGAGGCAATTCAAAATCTAACTCATGTAGATGAATGACTTCCAACATTATTTCTGAGCATTTCAGGGTGATTCTATTTATCTCAAGGAAGATCTGAGAATCTTTTTTAAAGTAACTTGACGATGAAAATAGTTGCTTAATGGAACCAAAGAGTGCTAATTTAAAGAATCACCACTCTCAACTGGTTAGCAACCATCTATGGATGGAGATCATGCCAATGTGTGTGTACTAAGGCTTTTCTAGCTGGACTGCGTAAGGATATCAAAGTTTCAGTTTGTTAGTAATCAGTTATTAAGTTCCTGGCAAGGTACTGTGCCAGGTTCTGGGGATACCAATAAAATGAAGAGCAGTATTCGTCTCTCCTTCTTGAAGAGTTTATATTCTCCTTGGGAAAAGAACATAGATTAACTCAATAAATAAGTTTAGAGAACAGTACAATATTTCAATAGTACACTAGTTCAAATAAGTAAATATCACACTTTTTGAAGGAGAGAGAACTAAAAGCTAAGGGTGTCAGAAATGGCTCCTATGAAAGATTGAATTGAATATGATGAGGACATGATGGCATTCTGCTTTTCTGGTAGTCACACTATAGGCTATTCACAGGGGAATAACATCTAGTCATGAGATGGCCATGAAACCGTCCTCTCCTATGTCTATTTGTGATTTGCTTCACAGGAATGAGTGTGTGTGTGTGTGTGTGTGTGTGTGTGTGTGTGTGTGTGTGCCTTTAAATCATCCTCAAGAGGTAGAATTAGTAGCTATAAGGGATCCTAGATGTCACCTAATCAAATCTTTCAATATAGGTGTTTTTATATTTATCTATAGCTAAATCTATAAGAGATGACCCTGAATGTTCACATCAAATGAAGGAAAGTTAATGCTTAGGACACTCATTAATTCATATAGATATGTAATTGTCAAAGTTTAACCCTTGGTTGATTTTCCTGAATATTCACTTTTATAAACATTCTTGGAATTAATTAATGGATGTCTTATGGTGTCACTGCCACCCTGTTACTGCCATTTACAAAATTCTAGTGGCTCCCTATTGCTTCCAGGATCAAATGTAAACTAATTGATTTGCTTTTTAAAATATTTTCCAATCTGATTCCTTCTTATTTTCCCAGTCTTCTCACACTTCCTTTTCCTATACATATTTTATGACCAAACAATAATAACTTTCTTGTTATTTACACAAGATGCAAATCTAACTCTCCCCCAGGCCTGGAATGCACTTTCTCCTTACCTGTGTTCACTGACTTCGCTGGATTCCTCCATGAGTAAGCTCAAATCTCACCTTTTGCAAGGAACCTTCTCAAGTCCTCCCTGACCCCTTCCCTCTGGGATTACTTTGCACCTGCTTGCTCTCTATCTTGTATTTGCATAGCTGTTTACATAGTATGCACACAGTTAGAATATGAGCTCCTTGATGGCAGAAATGACATTTTTTGCCTTTCTACATCTTGTCATTATTTAGCATAGTGCTTAGCACATAACTGGTACGCAATAAATATTTGTGGATTGATTAATATTTTAAATTAAAGGTAGAAAAGATTCAACTTGCATTTCAGTCTTCTCACTGATTCTGGTGAAGTGTTAAAAATAGATGGGAAAACCTGTTCAAGTGATTCATAAATGAATAAAAATTATAGTCCTACATCGCTCTTTCTGAACATTTTCCCCAGACTTCAAGATGTACTTTGGTATGCAGTTTAACCCCTAAAGTACCCAAATAATCTTCATGTAAATTAATGTCTATAATGCCAGTCTGGGAGCACCATCTTCCATTAAGAAAACATGAGACATTGACTATTCTATCAGTTGAGACAACTACATTTCCAAAGTTGTTTGTGCCAGTCCAGCCACAACTTCAACTTCCTGCTGTGGCTGGTCCAAAAGCAACAATATCTAACAGCTACAAATGTATCAGAAAACTTCATCTTTTCTCTAGGTTTTTCAGCTGCCAAAATGTATCCATGTTGATTGGGAGGGGGGGCTTTTGGGAAGTGAAACAGAAAACTGGGAGAAAAAATATAAATCTAGAACACCTATTTGATTCTTGTTAAGAAAGATTGTGGTACCCAATAGATAGAAATCCAGAAAATAGACTAATTTGTTTGAGATTGGAGATCCAGGAGAAGTCTCATTAAGGAACATGGGAAGGAAGGATTCTCAAGAGGGAGGGACATTGTGCTGGTATGAAAGCAGACAAAAAAGCCTGGATCTTGGGAAGCAGGTCATTGGTGTCAAGGAAGTCCAGAGATGGGTAGTAGGTTTCAGATGAGAGGTCTCAGCTTATGCTAGTTTTAAATAAAACCTATAGAACTTAACTCACAAAAGCAGCTTGCCCAACTGATTGAATGCTAAGCCAGAAGTCAAAAAGAGGTAAATTCAAATCCTGCTTGTGATACTTATTAGCTGTGTGGCATCCCATGAGTTGCTTAGTTTAGCCTCCCTGAACCTCAGGTAGCTTTCTAGCACTGTGAGATTTGTGAAGTTTGCAGTGCTATGTAAATGAAAGTTCACGATATTCTGCAAGCAGACGTTAATTAAAAGTTTGCACTAGAGGAAAACAACCAGTCACATGGGTTGTATTTCAATCCCTAGCCAGGATATGGGAATCAGGGCATGATCTACACTAGCAGAATCTGGAAAGCCAGATAATAAGTCAGTTAATAGGCTTGAGTAAGACACCTTGGTAAAACTTGCTAATGCAAGATCTGTTATTTATAGCCTGGATATAAGGACAGAGGTGATAGCCAGGGATATTTGATGGCACACTACTTGAACCACAATCCTCATGTTATTAAGAGTTATGTGTTTGCTGTGTTTTATTTTTCAGATTAGAGGGGGGTTAATTTTTATGCAAATAATATAAATTCAATATTCTTAGGAATATACTATATCAGTTAGTTATATATTTTATGTAATCTCAGATTAAGGACAAAAAGCATATCACAAAACATGCCCTACAATGATAGATAGAGAAGGCTATCTGTGATATAAAATATTGGAAAAGAAAATTTTTTTTGTAATTACATGTAGGTAATCAATTTCTCATTCCACCTCATGTTTCCACTTTTTAAGGCACAAGTTTTCAGAATTTGGAAAAATTCTGTTGCCTGGCAAAATTATAAAATGGATTACTAATCACACAAAATTATAAAATGGATTATTAACACCTGATTTGTGAACACTTCAAAGCAAAAATGGCACTTGCCATAAGACAGAATTGGTTTAATAAAACAACATTATATGAAAGTAACACCATTTCCTTTTTTGGTTACCTTATCATTCTGTAATTTTGACAGGACATTTAGGTACTCTCTCTTAGTAGAGCAGATGGAGAAATAGGATATAGGTGCTAGCATAGTAATGTGAATTTTATAACCAGGTACCCCTCCTCCCAAAAAAGACCCAAATATATGCCCGCTTCCCAACTTCTAATACTTCTTTCTTGTTGCCATCACCTATACTATTAAAATAGCCTGATAAGAAATCTTTCTCTTTGTGATTCACCACCGAACTTACCTTCCTTATGCATAAATCAGGTCATATTACCTCTCTGCTCTAAATCTTTAATACTCCCCTATTTCTTATCTAGTGAAGATGAAAAGAATATGTGTGACCCATCCTTTAAACCTTAACTTCAGTGCAACCTCCCCTGTGTAGCTTTCTCTGATCCTCCTCCTTAATAATGACTCCTCACTTTTTCCTCAGATCATACTGTCATTGACTATGACTATTGATATTAGTCTTTGGACCTTACTTGACTACAATTTGCAAACCATAAAGTGCTATATAAAATGTAGCTGTTTTTATCATTCAGAGAAAATTTGATGAGATAGCTGGAACATTGGATGTGAATAAGGAATACCCTGGTTCAAATTCTACCTTTGGTATTTACTAGTTAAGTAATCATGGCCTAGCTATCAAGCATCTTTGAATCATCAGAAATTACATCATTAGGTAATAGTAAGGTTGTGTCCATACACTCAAATGAATTTTACTTTATTGTATGTACAGCAAATATAAGGCAATAAAAGCAACTCAGGTCAGATTTGCCTTCTGTTGGCACAGTCTTTGAGAATACAGAGTCACCTGAATAACAATGATGTCTTTAAGCTAATGGAATTGCTAGGTTCACTCTCATATACAGTAAGCATATAATAAATTTTTGTTGAATTCATTTATTTAATGCAAGCATATATTAAGCCTCTACTGTGTGCAAGGAGAGACTATATGGTATAGTGGATGAAAGGCAAGCTTCAAAGTTAGAAAGACTCAGCTTAAAATCCTGCTTCTGGCATATGTTTGTTATGTGACCACTGATAAGTCACCTGTGAGTATCCTGTACAATTCTTCAAGATTATAAGACACAGAAGCACCCTTATGCATTACTTAAGTATCAGGAGTTGTCTACATGGATGAAATTACAGATCCAGGCACCCTTCCCTGTACTACTATATGTGTATGGGGAGAAGGTAGGAACCACAATATACAGTAACAAATTCTGATGATGCAAAGAAAAAAAAAATATTCCTTGATCCCAAGGAGCTACATTCTGCTGAATGATTTCAAATGAATCCTAAAATTTGAAATCAGATAACATATGTAAGTCACTTTGCAAACAGTAAAAGACTTATATAAATGTTAGCCTTTGTTAAATTGTTTATTTAAGTGGAAGGAAATGGACATTTGTTAAATGTTTATTAAGTAGTGCCTACTATGTATCAGGGCAACCAGGTGGCATACTGGGTAGAACACTGGGCCTAGCGTCACGAAGACCTGAATCCAAATCTAATCTCAAATTTTTACTAGCTGTGTGACTCTGGGCAATTAAATTAATCCTATTTGGCTCAGTTTCTTCATTTATAAAATTAACTGGAGATGAAAATTGCTAACTACTCTAGTGTCTTTATCAAGAAAACCTCTAATCTGACTACAAAGAGTTCAACAAGACTGAAATGGCTGAACATCATCACTATGTACCAGGCACTGTACTAAATGCTTGAAATTTATAATCTCAGGGTGGCTAGGTGGTACAGTGAATAGAGCACCAGCCCTGGAGTCAGGAGAACCTGAATTCAAATCCGGTATCAGACACTTGACAAAAGTAATAGCCATGTGACTTTGGCCAAGTCACTTAACCCCAATTGTCCTCCAAAAAAAGAAAATAAAAACAAAAACAAAAATTTATACTCATTTCCAACCATGCTACAACAAAAAGAACTGTTACCGATATTTTTGTACACTTAGGAGCTTCTCCTTTTTCTTTGATGTCTTTGGGATACCAACTTAATAATGCTATTGTCCGGTCAAAGGGCATACACAGTTTGATAGCATTTTGGACATATTTCTAAAATATTCTCCAGAATGCTTGGACCAGTTCACGATTCCATCAACAATACATTAATGTCCCAATGTTTACACATTCTCTCCAACCTTTGTCATTTTCCTTTTCTATTACATTAGCCAATATGATAGTTGTGAAATGATGCTTCAGATTTGTCTTTATTTTTACTTCTCTAATCAATAATGATTTAGAGCATTTTTATATGCCTATTGATAGCTTTGATGTCTGTTTCTGAAAACTCTAATTCACTATTATTGCAAGGTATACCTGGACAAAACAACCATACCTTATCATGATTGTAGAAAAAGCAAACAATTGAAACCAACTAATTGATAGTTTTAGTTTTCTCTCTTGCTGAATATTTTGCTAGCACAGAGATTTAATGCATATGTAGGTGAAGTTGAAATTGAAGGGAATTGAACTGAAGAAAATTGAAAGGATGCCCATCAATTGGGGAATGGTAAGCTGTGGTGTATGAAATGGAATACTATTGTTCTGTAAGAAGTAATGAAGGGGATGGTTTTAGAAAAACCTGGGAAGACATATCAACTGATGGAGAGTGAAATGAGCATAACCAGGAGAATACTGTACACAGTAATAGCAGTATTCTAAGGAAAATTAACTGTGAAACACTTAGCTACTTTGGTCAGTACAATGATCCAAGATAGTCCCCAAGGATTCATGGTGAAAAATGCTAGCTACATCCATAGAAAGTATAAATGTAGACAGAAAAATAATATTAAAAATTATTTATTCTTCTTGCTTCTCTTTTTGCAACATGGTTAATATGGAAGTATGTTTTGCATGATTTCCTATGTATAATTAATTACACATTTTGCACCTTCTCAATGGGTAAGGTAAAGTAAGATGGAGGAGGAAAATTTGGAATCCAAAATTTAAAAAAATCAAAATAAATAATGTATTTTTTATTTTAAAGAGAATGACTAAGAATATATCTATAAAGGCAAAACCGGTTGGACAAAAAGTGCTTTCAATTTAAACATTAATCATAATGTCAATGATTCTTTTTTAATCATAGTATTTATATATTTTTTTAAACATTTGATTTTAAAACTTCGAATTCCAGACCCCTTTCCCTCCTCCCCTGCCACCCACAGCTGCTGGGAAGATAAGCAACTCAGTGTATGCTATACATGTGTAGCTATGCAAAACATTACCATAGTAGATATACTGTAAAAGACTGACTATATTTACCCCGCCTCCTATGCCACCTCCCACATGGTTCACTCCCTACTTTGATCCTGTCCCTTTTCAAAAATGGGTACTTCCAACTTCCCTCCCCCCCAGCCTTCCCGCCCTTCCATTATCCCCTCTCTCATCCCCTGCCCCCCTACTCTCATGTATGGTGAGATACCCTATTTAGTATGTATGTCATTCTCTCCCTGATAGGTTTTGCCTTTTTGCCTTCCTGTTCTTCCCATCCCTTGTAACCATTTTCCCTTGCCTCTTCTATATGAGCTAGTTTACCCCATTCTGTCTCTCCCCATCTCCTCTCATTATATTCCTCTCTCACCTCTTAATTTGACCTTTTTAGTATCATACCTTCCTATTAAATTCAACCTATGCCCTCTATCTATGTATACCTGAAAACATATATACACACATTCACATACATATTCATATGCTCATATACTCTTCTTCAACTATTTTCATACTGAGAAAAGTTTCACCAGATACAGTTATCATTTTTCCATTTAGCAATGTAAATAGTTCAACTTTAATAAGTTCATAATGATTCCTTTTCCCTGTTTACCTTCTCAAGCATCTCTTGCTTCTTATATCCAAATGTAAAATTTTCTTTTCTACTCCATTTTTCTTCCTCAAGAATGTTTGAAAGTCCTCTGTTCCACTGAATGACCATATTTTCCCCGAGACATGATACTCAGTTTTGCTGGGTAGGTGATTCTTGGTTTTATTCCCAGGTCCTTTGCCCTTCAGAATATCTTATTCCATGCCCTTTGAACCCCTCAGTGTAGAAGCTGCCAGATCCTCTTCTATGTTGATTGTGTTTCCACAATATCGAAATTCTTTTTTTCCTGGATGTTTGTAACATTTTCTGCTTGATTTGGGAATTCTGAAACCTGGCTATAATATTCCTAGCACTTTTTTTGGAACTTTTTCAGGAGGTAATCTGTGGATTTTTCAACCTCTAATTTGCCCTCTGGTTCTAAAACATCAGGGCAATTTTCCTTGAGAATTTCTTGAAGAATGATTTCTAGATTAATTCTTTGATCATGGCTTTCAGGTAGTCCAATAATTTTTAGATTGTTCCTCCTGGACCTATTTTCTAGGTCAGTGGTTTTTTTCCCATGAGATATGTCACTTTGCCTTCTATTCTTTAATTTTTTGGATCTGCTTAATAGCATCTTGATTTCTCATAAAGTTATTAGCTTCCATTTGCTCCAGTATAACTCTGAAGGAATGAATCTCCTGAGTGAGCTCTTAAGATTCTTTGTCCATCTGGCAAATTCCACTTTTAAGGCATTCTTCTCCTCATTGCCTTTTTGATCCTCTTTTGCCATTCAAGTTAGTCTATTTTTAAGATGTTTTTTTCCTCAGTCAGGCTGTTGACTGTCATTTCATACTTTTCTTGCATCTTGCCCATTTCTCTACCCAATTTTTCCCCACTTCTCTTACCTGCTTCTTACTGTCTTCTATGGCCTGTAACCAACTCATATTTTCAGTTGGGGCTTTGGTGCAGGATTTCTGACCTTACAGTCCTCCTCCTATTCCATGCTTTGATCCTCTTTGCCCCCACAATAGGAGTCTAATGTTGAATTTTTCTGTTTATTTTTTTTTCCTTTTCCCAGGCATGTTGCCACTCAATTATTTGACTTTTGGGCTTGTTGCCACAGTAGGACTCTTGCCACCAGCTATGGGAGCTTCAGTCCCAAATGCTGGTCTTTTCTCAACTCCTGGAGGTATTAGTTGGGTGGCCTCTCTGAAGCTTCCACATGCTCTGGCAAGATAGTCACACACTGAAGACCTCCACCCCAGATTGCTATCCAGATTCAAAAGGGTAAAGCAAGAGCAATTACCCCCCAAACTGATTGCCAGATCCCCTCATAATTTGCAGCCCAGAATCTGAAGCTGCACCATGGCAACATGGCACAAGCTGATCCAGCTCCTCAGCAGCTTCTTGCCCCCAGGGGAAGTAGCTGAGGAGTTCTCCAAATCACTCCCAAAGTCCATAGGGCACAAACATCTCACTTTGTCCTAGGCATCTAATTGTTGATAATTCTAGAAACTCCACAGCTGCTGGTGTTCTGGGGTCCCTCCAGCTGGCTGCTGGTCTGTCTGCCCTGGGGCTAAAACCTCCTCTTACTCATGGGGTCCTGTCCTTGGCTCCCAGAGATCTATTCTGGCCCTTCCCTGCCGGGCTACCAGTCTGTCCTCAGCAGGAGGTTAGCTTCTCTGTGTCATTTTGTATGTTCTGGAACTCCAGAGGTTGTTTAGAGTCCCCCTTTTACATAATTTTGAAGTGGTATGCTCCAGAGCTCTGTTGAAGTGCTGTTTCTACTCTGCCATCTTGACTCTGCCCCCAGTGTCAATGACTCTTTAATACAAAAGGAAATTATTTTGACTGAATAAAACTATTTATACCGTTAAAACTAACCAACTCAAAATATTTTTTTCTGGATTAAAACCAATTTCTGTCTTAACACAACGCCTTCTACCACAAAAAAGTAGACATGTAGAGTCTGCTACTTTGAATTATAGATCTTATTTATAAAATATAAGTAATTTGATGAATTCCTGTAACATTTATATAGGTATGCATGTATAGGAGTATGTGAGTTATAATTTTAAGAACATCTGACTAGTATTTCAGTATGGGGATGATAATGAAAGATTAGTGACAAGATTACTAAAACTTAAGAAATGAACTAACTTCGCAACAACATATGCTAAGGACCAAAAATTTTGTTGTTTTCATTTGTATTATGGGAATCACAGAGAATTGGTATATGCAAGAATTGCCTCTGATAACATTTCCCCATGTGGAGGGGATTGAATTGTAGTATGTGGAGAGGTGATGGAGCTCAGTTCCATGAGTGTTGTAAGGATGTAGAGTGGAAGCACCTTAGAGAGTTGTTAGCACACAGTGTAGACATCTGTACTGGGTCTAATTAGTCACCTATCATGAAAAAGAAGTTCTTGGATTGGCTGCATGTGTATTTTAAAAGACTTGAATCACTACCACCATGTCTTTATTTGTTTAGGCAGATTAAAATGCCATCCTTCTAATTGGGTTGGTCCTTTATGAGAATGAAGAACCAACATCATCACCACCACCAACAACAAAAACAACAGCAACAATCACTCTGATGATTGAATTCCTTTGCTGGGAGGGTGAGAGCCAGTGAAGTAAGGGAAGAGGCTTTGGGACCTTCTTGCCATCTTAATCATTGACTGGAGAAATGGACTTCGTTGGTCTTTGGCTTCTATATTTATTCTTTCCTGATTTAGGTTTACATAGACAAATGAAGAATACAAACAACGTACTCATGGAGATATGTATACATTTATGTGTGTATCTATGTATGTAGTATATACAGAAGACACACAGGCATACACACATGTGTGCACATACGTGTGTATATGTATGTATATATGTGTGAATGTATAGTTTGCAAAGATTCCATATATCAGCTCTGGGAGGAAACTACAATCTTTTTTTTTTAATTTTTCAATTTTTTTTATTTTTCTCTTTTTTTATTATTTTTTCCCTACCCACCACCCCAGAATAGCAGTCCCACTAGATATCCCCTCATCCAATCTGCTCTCTCTTATATCTTCTCCCATATCCCCTTTGACTTTGCCATTAGGGCAAGGTGAATCTCTGAGCCCCAATGCCTGGACAACTTATGAAACATTTAATTTTAAAACTTCAATTTTCAGATCCATTCCCTTCCTCCATTGTCACCCACTCCCTCTGAGAAGATAAGCAATTCAGTATGTGTTGTACATGTATAGCTATGCAAAACATTACCATAGTAGATATATTTTACGACTGCTTTTATTTCCCTCCCACGCGTCTCACCTCCCACCTGATCCATTCCCTACTTTGATCCTGTCCCTCTTTGATAGTGGGTACTTCCAACTTCCCCTCCCCCCAGAATGCCCTCCCCTCCATCATCCCCCCTCTCACCCCCCTTTCCCTTACTCAGGAGAGTGCGTGAGGGTAAGATATTCCATTTAGTATGTATGTGATTCTCTCCTTGAGCCAACTTCAATGAGAATATGCTTTTGCCTTTATGCCTTCCTGTTCTTCCCCTCCTCTGCAACTACTTCCCCTTGCCTCTTCTACATGAGATACTTTAACCTACCCTGTCTCTCTCCATCTCCTCTTGCCACTTTCCTCTCTCACCTCTTGAATTCACCCCTTAAGAATCATCCCTTTCTTGGGGCAGCTAGGTGGAGCAGTGAGCAGAGCACCGGCCCCGGAGCCAGAAGGACCCGAGCTCGGATCCAGCCCCAGACACCCAATACACAAACAAAACCCCAGCCGTCTGACCCCGGGCAAGTCACCCAACTCCAATTGCCCTCCAAAAAAAAAAAAAAAGAATCGTCCCTTCCCATCAAATTCAACCTGTGCCCTCTATCCATGTATACCTGTGAACCTATGCCATGTACCCTTCTTCAATTATTTTCATAATGAGAAAGGTTTCATCAAACACAGTTATTGTTTTTCCATGTAGGAATGTAAATAGTCCTACTTTGATAAATTCCTTTTGATTTCTTTTCCTTGATTACCTTCTCAAGCATCTCTTGCTTCTTGTGTCTGAATGTCAAATTTTCTATTCAACTCTGGTTTTTTCATCAAGAATGCTTGAAAGTCCTCTATTCCACTGAATGACCATATTTTCCCCTGAAACAAGATACTCCATTTTGCTGGGTAGGTGACCCTTGGCTTCAATCCCAGCTCTTTTGCCTTCTGGAATGTCATATTCTATGCTCTTCTATCCCTCAGTGTAGAAGCTGCCAGGTCCTGTGCTATTCTGATTGTGTTTCCACAATATTGAAATTGTTTCTTCCTGGCTACTTTTAGTATTTTCTCCTTGATCTGGGAGTTCTGGAGCCTGGTTATAATATTTCTAGGAGTTTTCTTTTTGGGATCTTTTTCAGGAGGTGATCTGTGGATTCTTTCAACCTCTATTTCCCCCACTGGGTCTAAAACATCAGGGCAATTTTCTTTGAGAATTTCTTTAAGGATGATTTCTAGGTTCTTTCTTTGATCATGGCTTTCAGGTAGTCCAATATTTTTAAATTATCTCTC
The DNA here is from genome assembly GCA_011680675.1 of Gymnobelideus leadbeateri. Taxonomy (NCBI): domain Eukaryota; kingdom Metazoa; phylum Chordata; class Mammalia; order Diprotodontia; family Petauridae; genus Gymnobelideus; species Gymnobelideus leadbeateri. Next base: position 10,025 of record WOXC01012134.1, on the reverse strand, counting down.
CTGGATCTATTTTCCAGGTCAATGGTTTTTTCCCATGAGATATTTCACATTGCCTTCTATTCTTTCATTTGTTTGGATCTGTTTAATAGTATCTTGATTTCTCATAAAGTCACTAGCTTCCATTTGCTCCAGTCTAACTCTGAAGGAAAGAATCTCCTCAGTTAGCCTTTGCGATTCTTTTTCCACCTGGCAAATTCGACTTTTTAAGGAATTCTTCTCCTCATTGCCTTTCTGAGCCTCTTTTGCCATTTGAGTTAGTCTATTTTTTAAGGTGTTATTTTCCTTAGTTAGGCTGTTGACTGTCATTTCATACTTTTCTTGCATCTTTTTCATTTCTCTTCCCAAATTTTCCCCCACTTCTCTTATCTGCTTCTTAAGGTCCTCTATGGCCTGTAGCCAGCTTGTATTTTCATTTGGGGCTTTTGGTGCAGGAGTTCTGTCCCCACAGTCCTCCTCCATGCTCTGAGCCTCTTTGCCCCTAAAATAGGAGTCCAATGCTGAGCTTTTCTGTTTATTTTGTTTCATTTGCCTAGGTATGTTGCCACTTAATTACTTGATTTTGGGGCTTTTTGCCACAGTAGGACTCTACCACCAGACAGGGGATCTTCTGCCCAAATCTGGGGTCTTCACAACTTCTGCCAGTTGGGTGGCCTCTGTAAAGCCTCCTCCCACTCTAGCAAGTTGGATACCCACCCCAAATTTCCCACACAGACCACAATCCAGATCCAGGTATTTTAAAGCAAGAGTGATTAACCCCCCGACTGATTCCTGGATCTCCCTACAGTTCGCAGACCAGGAGCTAGAGCCACTACTGATGCTGCAAAATGGCTTCTCTGCAGCTGTTTCTTCAGCAGCTTTTCGCCCCCAGGGTAGGAAGTCATGCGTTCCCCAAATACTGGTCCCAAAGTCCATAGGGCACTAACCTCTCACTTTGTCCTAGGCATATCTGTGCTGATAATTCTGGAATTGCCACAATTGCTGGTATTGTGGGTTCCCTCCAGCCTGCTGAAGGCCCGGCCACCCTGGGGATAAAACCGAGGACCTGGCCTCAGCTCTGCGGGCTGCGCTGTTGGTTCCCAGTGAGCTGTGCTTCCTGCTCTCAGAGTGCTGTGCTGGCTGCTCCCTGCAGGGCTGCTGGGCTGTCCTCAGCAGGAGGTTAGCTTCTCTGTGTAGTTCTGTGGGTGCTGCGGCTCCAGAACTTGTTCGGAGTCCCCTTTCACATTGTTTGAAATTTGTGTGGGGCAGAGTACATTGAAAATGCTGTTTCTACTCAGTCATCTTGGCTCTGCCCCCAGCACCTGAACTTCAAAGTATATAGACAGAACTTACAAAACAGAGAAACAAACAGATCGAGCAGACAGGCTTCCAAACTACCCAGTCATTACATCAATACCAAATCACCGTTACCAGAGAGGAAAGCATCAACATCTGGGTTTTCAAAGCCTGGGGGCTCTGAACAGCTGCCCAGAGTCTCATCTGGTCAAATCACACAATACTTCTCAAAGTGAGCCCCCAGGAACCTACAGTCAAAGCAGTTGTATCCAAAGCCTGACTCTGCCACTTAATAGTTGTAGAACTTTAAACTTTTCATTTAAACATTTAGGCCTCATTTTCCTCATCTGTAAAAGGAGGTGGCTGAATTATATGATCCCTGAAGTTGTGTATAGCTCTAAATGTTACTGTTTACCCATGTATACATAACTTATGGGTTATTTAGTCAGTTTAGTTATTTAGTTATAATTTAGAAGATGGTTTCAGGGCAAAAATAAAATTATATTCACTCCAGCAAAAGAAAAACATGTGCCATATAATTGGCATTTGGGCAAATTCAGCAATAAAAGTATATTACAAAATTTAGCCTTTTGTTACTGCTTTCAGTTGAATTTTACTCCTTTCAAAATGAATTCTGTTTTTCCTATCTATTTATGTAATATGTTCAAATGCTGTAACCCTTGTCTTAGACTGCCTACCTTGTTCTCTTTCCAAATCCTACCCTTCCTTCAAGGAAAATTCAAATCCAAACTTCCTCAGTGAAAGTCAGACAATTCCCTCATTATCTGATCTTAAAACCTTATTTCCTAACCCACCCAACACTACATTTGATCATAGTCTGATTTTAATTTCCTCAAATTCTTTACTGCATTTAAGTATCATCTATCAATAATACCTTTAGCTTCATCAGGGCAAGGGACATTCCTTCAGTTTGGGCAAGAAATATGTCTTTAGTTTGTTTCCTTGTGTATAAATTGGTGCTGATAATAACATCTATCTCCTAGGGTGATTGTAAGGATCCCAGGAGATAATGTTTGTAAAGTACTTAGTACACTTCCTGGCACATAGTTGCTATAGAAATGCCATTCTTGTTGCTGTTGTTATTGCTATTCTTTTTCTTACATCCTACTGCTTTTTTGTATCACTTGCAGGCCCTGCTCCCTGAACATATAGCAGGGTCATTTATGTGGTGTACAATCAAATAACTATTGGAAAAAACCGAGTGAAAGCCTTATCACAAGACCAAAAGACACTCAGAAACACTGTAATGGGGAAACATCCATATTATAGGAGAAGTAGGGGGAAGATGTAAAAAGGTGTTGCCCTTTAATTTTTGACGTAAGGTCTGTTTTTTTTTTCCTTTTTAAAAGAAACCAAACCCATAGGCATAACCAACACAGATGTTCAGTATCATAAAACATGGCACAAATCGTCCAAGCTAGGATCTTTCAAACTAGGCTTGGGCCTAAGAGAGTTGGGGCCTATTGTGCTCTGACTTTTTGTGTTACTGCAGATCCTCATTCTTTTGTATCAGAGAGGCAATTATTCTTCAAAATGTCACTTCTGATGTAGAGACTTACTTTGACTCCCTTTTCTCTTATTCTTTTTCTTCACTTAAGCAATTTGATTCCAAGTTATTGGAAAGATAAAAATGGAGGGAAGGCTAAAGAGGTCACCAATCAAAATTCCAGAATTGAATCTTTACAAAATCTTTATTTAATTTACACCTCCTTTTCTGTCACCTCTTCCTTCTATCTTTTATTTTGTAACTTTGTCATGTTGCCATACTGTGGACAGCTTGGCCTCAATGTCTCCATGCATGTGTCTCATCATTTCTGAGAGCTCATTAACTTTCTACTATAATATATCATTCAGTTAGTATGCATTTGAAATTTTACATGCCAAAGAAATTATGAACTTCTTTCTGTCTCTTAGTGTGGCCAAAATTCTCCAAAAAATTCCCAGGAACAACAAACACTTTTCAGGTCATTAGGGATTTTGTTGCCCACACTAATTTTTCATGTTATATCTGAGGGTAGATGTCTTTAATTACCTCTTTGGTCACTCTTTCCCATTTATTTATGCTCTGTAATCCTGAAATAATGGGGGAAAGATAGGACTCATTTTTTCTAGTACCAAAATTTATTGAAGCAAAGCTGTATAATTGCTGGAAAGATGTATGCAGCAGGTAGGACATTGTGATGCCATTTGATCAACTGGCTAATATAAATATTTCTTCTGCTCTCATTCCTACACATGAATGTGTCCAGGGCCACAGTAGAACTACTTGCAGGAGGTAGGGTCTTGTCCATCTGAGGAGTTGTCAGGGAGTTCCATTTAGGAATTTGGGTATGGGATTATATTTTTAATAATTGAATCAGGGGTGGCTAGGTGGCGCAGTGAGTAGAGTGCCGGTCCTGGAGTCAGAAGTACTTGAGTTCGGATCCGGCCTCAGACACTTAACACACACGAACAAAAACCTAGCCGTGTGACCTTGGGCAAGTTATTTAACCCCAACTGCCCTCCAAAAAAAAAATAAAATAAATAAAAGGCAAAAAAATAATAATTGAATCAAACCTAAACTTTTAGATTAAGCTGTTGTTGTTAGTGGGGTTAGCTGCATATTTTCTGACTTAGCCTTTTCTGGAGAGATTGAAATGTGTGTATGTGTGTGTATGTTTGTGTGTGTGTGCGCGTGCAAATGCACTCACATATACATGTATAAAAGCATATATATTATATGTATATTTGCATATATAAATATATAAGCATTTATATATATATATTGTTGACCCACATGTAGACACACATACACACATGATTATTCTCCCTCGCAATTTTAATGCCAAGAAGAATGAGAATATATAATGAGCTCACTTACCCCACTTGGCATATGAAACCATGAGTTCTTTTTTCATTGATATCAGATTTCTATCTTTTCTAAGACTAAATATCAAAAATGCAAGGATGTGCATATGGGTCAGGAAAATCCTTCCTATATTTAAGAGATAAAACCACATAGTTTAAATTCTTTCCCTACTAATAATAAATCAGCAATGTGATCTATATTTTCTAATATTTTTATTAATAATAGTTAATATCTATATAATATTTCTTTGGTATGCCACTTCTACAAAATCATGAGTAAGAATATATAATATCCTTCTCATGATTTTCACTGTGATATCCTCTACATAAGCTATAAAATCAATTTTTTGGAGATTGCAGTGTTCCATGATTTTCTGCCATATCAGTGAGAGAAATGTAGTCTTAAAGAGGTGGGCGTTTATAGTGTGAAGAAGCTTAGTATAGTTTAAAATATTGACAATTACTGAAGTATAATTTATTCTGAAGAGGAAATGGCGAGAAGGTTGATCTTGGAGGCAGAAAGAACTTCCTTGACGTCCTAACTTCGGCTATATAGTAATAAATAAGTCACATAACCTCTCTTTGCCCCAGATAATTTTATAACTTGTTATAGATGCATTGCCAATATGCATCTGTGGAGGGGTTTTCAATATCAGGAGTTCTATAGCTTTATGTAATAAGTAGTCATGGACCAGAAAATAGTGAACTCCTCCTACTCAAACCTGAATCAGTATGGTATTGTGTGTGTATATGCATGTGATATGCATGTAAATACATTGAATTAGTATATAGGCTGTACCTATATGTTATAACCTGAGCAATATATGACAAAGTAGCTTTATGAAAAGACCTCAGGATAAGGAATTAATAGAGTCCTGGTTTAAAATCTCACTGATAACACTTTTTATTTGTATGACCACAGGCAAATCATTTTACCCCTCTGAGTTTCTATTTTCTAATTCTAAAACCAGTCCTACCTGCTTCCCCCTGCCTTTGTGAGGCTCTAATAAAATAAATTATTTAAAACATTTTACAAACCATAAAATGCCACCTACTATCATGAATTCTTTGCTATTTTTATTCATTCTTCCTTCCTTCCTTCCTTCCTTCCTTCCTTCCTTCCTTCCTTTCTTATCACTCATAAATTTTTGGAGTACTGATTGATTTTCCAAGCATAAATGTTGTTCAGATTCTGGAATTTATTGCCATCAAGACCATGTTATCTCTGAACAGGATCATTTGAAGAACTTGATTATTAAACTCTGCACAGAATGTTGCCAATGACAACACTGGATGCCGTAAATGAGCAATAAGAGTATTATTATATTATTTTTTAATATGCCCACAAGTCACAATGTCTTTGAAAAGAGTTCTTAAAGTTGCATTGTGTTCCATTGATACAATACTTTTTTTTCTTAACTACATATAGACAGTGACTTTCTTCAAGTCTTAGCTAAAGTCTCACCTTCTGTAATATTGTTTTCTTGCTCCACTTCCACTTTAATGCTTATTCCTTCCCTCAAATTTACTATATGTACGTACTTATATATGTATATGTATATGTGTGTATGTATATATGCATATAATTTGTACATTTTTATTTGCTTGAAATCTTCTTTATTAAATCTGAGTTCTTTGAGGGCATAAACTGGTTTTTTTTTGCCTTTATATCTGTATCACTTAGCACATTGCTTCACACATAGCTAGCACTTAACAAATCTTATTAAGTTGATATGACATTCTCCATATCTCAGTGAGATATGTAACTGCAAAGATGTTGTCTGCTATAAAAATAATCTGCAAATACATGCCTGTTTCTTCACATTTTTTCACAAGTAATTTTTGGATGTGTCTATACCATCAAAAATGCATGGAGATGAGATAGTGATCATAGATATCAGTGGTTGCTCATGTCTTTACAGTTATCATTTTTATTTTTGCTGAGAAGAACTGCCCAGATCAAGTCCATTGTTTAAATGAATTATCTTAAAAATTGTTTATTGAAATTCCAACTCTTCTAAAGTAAAATATTTATCATATGCAGGTATGAAACTTCTGTGTAACTTATAGTTTTTGTCTTTCCAACATATTTCCTTCTTTTTTTTTTGTAGGGCAATTGGGGTTAAGTGACTTGCCCAAAATCACACGGCTAGTTTTTATGTTAAGTGTCTGAGGCCAGATTTGAACGCAAGTCCTCCTGAATCCAGGGCTGGTAATCAATTCACTGCACCACCTAGTCGCCCCTCCACCATATTTCTTTTAATATCCTCTTCTATGCTTATCTTTGCATCCGTCATTGTGTATTAATATATATGCTGATTTTATTCAGGGAGTCTCCTCTAGTTCTGTGTTTACTTTCTCTACCACTTTATCCTAATCCTTTGCAAATCAGTTTTGATTAAATTGATAGCGTGTTTTTTTTAAGGTTACTTCTAATATTGTGTTTTAAAACAGCATTTATGTTATTCATCAGTGTCATTCTATTGTCCTCTTATTGCCACTGGGCAAGGATTTTATATTTGATTCTGGAGGCAGTAGTTAACTACTAGTCTTTATCTGATGGGGAGGCTATATGGTCAGACCTGCAGTTTAGCAGCTTATATACTGGAACAGGGATAGATATGACTGGAGGACTCCCACGAAGGCTCTTATAATAGTGCTGGGATGGATTAACCACAACTTCATGTGTTTATTAGCAAAGCATGGGATTCCTGAAGACATCAGGTAACTGGTAGGAGGAGAGAAATGAAAAACCGATGACTTTTCTTTATTTTACTGGTTGATTAAGATCCCAGCAATCATTCTTTCCTTAGGAAGAAATGAGGAAAAAGATACATATTTGAAATCAGATACCTACATGAGAAAACAAAAGAGGAAGAAAAATAGTGATTCACTATTATTTCAGAGAGAAACATTATCCGGTGACACAAGTGCAGATAATCTACCCTTGCAATAGCACCAGAAGAATAAATCGCCCTCCAAGCTATTATACAGAGACAGCAGCCAGTCTGAACTGATTCTTAACTGAAGGATGCCAGTAAAAGAGCTAGAAACCTTTGCATTCTAAAAGTGTAATGGCTAAAGTTGAAGAATTGGTACACGAATGGATTTTTTGACAACAGTTTAGATAAGCAGGTTCCTAAAAAACTCAAGAGAACATAGTATTTTTGTTTATTTTTTTAAATGTTAAACATAACAGGTCTGGTAACACCCCCCCCCAATAGTTTTGCATAGTTTGCCCAAGACAGGTTATATTTTTCTTTTTTTTTTAAACAAATGCTTTATTAACTTCTATTTTACACCATTCATTTCTGCCAGATTTTGAGTTATGATCCCCGCTCCGTTTTTCCCCTACCCACCAGCCCAAAATAGCAGTCTCATAAGATATCAGTTCCTCCAATCTGTTCTCTCCGATATCTTCTCCCATACACCCTTCGACTTTTCCATTAGAGCAAGGTGAATCTCTGTGCCCCAAAGCCTGCACATTTTATCTCCCAATTACATGCAAAAAGAGTATTAATAATAGTGTATACACACACACATATATGTATATATATATATATATATATATATATATATATATATATATATAAATATATATATATTTATATATATTTGAAACATTTAATGTTACTACCTCGAATTTCAGATCCATTTCCTTCCTCCCTTGTCACCCATTCCCTCTGGGGAGATAAGTAATTCAATATATGTTGTACATGTCTAGCTATGCAAAACATTATCATAGTAGATATATTGTACAAGGCTGCTTATAATTCCCTCCCACCCCCCCACCTGGTCCATTCCCTACATGATCCTGTCCCTATTCTATAGTGGGTACTTCCAACCTCCCCTCCCCCCAAGGATGCCCTCCCATCCATCATCCCTCCTCTCATCCCTCTTCCCCCTATTCTGCTGCAGGTTGAGATATCCCATTTAGTATGTATGTCATTCTCTCCCTGAACCAAATTCAATGAGAATGTGGTTTTGCCTTTTTGCCTTCCTATTCTCCCCCTCCCTTGCAACCACTTCCCCTTGCTTCTTCTACATGAAATAGTTTACCCTACCCTGTCTCTCCCCATCTCTTCTTGCCACTTTCCTCTCTCACCTCATAATTTCATCCCTTGAGTATTCTCCCTTCCCAACAAATTCAACCTATGCCCTCTATCCATATATAACTGTAACCATATACACACACATTCACATATGTATTCATATGACCACACACCCTTCTACCATTATTTTCATAGTGAGAAAGATATCATCAGTCACAGTTATTGCTTTTCCATATAGGAATGTAAATAGTTCAACTTTGATAAGTTCCTTTTGGTTTCTTTTCCCCGATTACCTTCTCAGGCATCTCTTACTTCTTGTGTCTGGATGTCAAAATTTCTATTCAACTCTGGTTTTTTCCTCAAGAATGCATGAAAGTCCTCTATTCCACTGAATGGCCATATTTTCCCCTGAAACAAAATACTCAGTTTTGCTGGGTAGGTGACCCTTGGGTTCAGTCCCAACTCTTTTGCCCTCTGGAATATCATATTCCATGCCCTTCGATCCCTCAGTGTAGAAGGTGCCAGGTCCTGGGCTATTCTGATTGTTTCCACAATATTGAAATTGTTTCTTCCTGGCTGCTTGTAGTATTTTCTCCTTGATCTGGGGATTCTGGAACCTGGCTATAATATTCCTGGGAGTTTTCTTGTTGGGATCTTTTTCAGGAGGTGATCGGTGGATTCTTTCAACCTCTATTTTGCCCTCTGGATCTAAAACATCAGGGCAATTTTCCTTGAGAATTTCTTGAAGGGTGATTTCTAGGTTCTTTCTTTGATCATGGCTTTAAGGTAGTCCAATAATTTTTAAATTGTCTCTCCTGGATCTATTTTCCAGGTCAGTGGTTTTTCACATGAGATATTTCACATTGCCTTCTAATCTTTCATTTGTTTGGATCTGCTTAACAGCATCTTGATTTCTCATAAAGTCATTAGCTTCCATTTGCTCCAGTCTAACACTGAAGGAATGAATCTCCTCAGTGAACTTTTGAGATTCTTTTTCCATCTGGCAAATTCGACTTTTTAAGGCATTCTTCTCCTCATTGCCCTTTTGGGCCTCCTTTGCCATTTGAGTTAGTCTATTTTTTAAGGTGTTGCTTTCCTCAGTCAGGCTGTTGACCCTCATTTCATACTTTTCCTGCATCCTTCTCATTTCTCTTCCCAAATTTTCCTCCACTTATTTGATTTTTTTTAATTAAGCAATTGGGGTTAAGTAACTCTGCTCAAGGTTACACCGCTAGTCATTATTTATGCGTGGGTGCTCATTTTCTGAGGCCGGATCTGATCTCGGTTCATCCCAACTCCGAGGCCGGCACTCTTACTCACTGCGCCACCTAGCCGCCCCTTTAGGGCAATTGGGGTTAAGTAACTTGCCCAAGGTCACACGGCTAGGTATTTTTTTTTGTTTGTTTGTTTGTGTGGGTTAAGTGTCTGAGGCCGGATCCGAACTCAGGTTATTCTGACTCCAGGGCCGGTGCTCTACTCACTGCGCCACCTAGCCGCCCCTCTTATTTGATTTTTAAAGTCCTTCTTAAGGTCCTCTATGGCCTGTAACCCGCTCATAATTTCCTTTGGGGCTTTTGGAGCAGGATTTCTGACTTCACAGTCAGAAATCCAATTTTCCAATCCTTGATCCTCTTTGCCCCCAAAATAGGAGTCTAATGTTTCATTTTTCTGTTTATTTTGTTTCCTTTGCCTTGGCATGTTGCCACTTAATTACTTGACTTTTGGGCTTGTTGCCACAGTAGGTCTCTGCCACCAGACAGGAGAGCTTCTGTCCCAAAGCTGGAGTCTTCACAACTTACGGTTCTGGCAAGCTGGATGCCCATCCCAGGACCT